>JAHWFP010050551.1:0-19626 GCA_023313725.1 Lithobius niger | reverse complement strand
TGATGTGATCTACACTAAGCTTAATAAAACTTGCTGTAATGGCTTTGTCATCAAACAAAAGATCGCCGACCATTACTTCACTTGTCTTGAGATTATACATTCTGACTCTGTTAAAGAAACACACCATGATAATCATAAGTTTATCAAAAAATTAAACAATTATAACATTATTAAACAGCTTGAAAACTTTGACTGGAGCATCCTGGACAAATACATCAACTCTAATGACATGTACAACGAAATTGAAAATATCATTCAGGAAATATACCAAAAAAACACATCATTAAGGCTGTCTCATTCTACGAACAAACCTTTCAAAAATGAATGGATGAACCATACTCTTCTTCAAAAAATTAACTATAAAAACAAGCTCTGGACAAAAATTACTAAAACTTCTAAACCATCACCAGAAATAATTCTTGAATACAAAAATTGCAAGCAATCTGTGACTCGCAATATCCTCTTAGCAAAAAATGCGTTTTATAAAAACTTTATTTCTGGAAACAAATTTGATAGTTCCAAAAGCTGGGATAAACTTAATCATTTAATGGGAAAAAAACAAAAACAAAATATCGATGAACACCTCAAAAACACCTTCACAAATGTAAAAACTGCTTCCCTTTGTAACTCCTTTAATAATGAGTTTCGTTCACAAATTGGTAATCTAAAAAACAAAAATAAACATACAAGAAGATGTCGAAATATACTGGCTAAAAACAAAAAACAAATTAATATGCAACATAATTCCATCGCTATTCTGCCACCTACAATTTACGAAATTATAGACATTTTAAATAATATTGCAGTAAAAAAATCTACAGGATACGACGGTCTCCTTATGGACCATTTTGTCAAAACCAAGGAAAATTCTGCTATTTTTCTCCAAAAACTTATCAACGTAATACTTGATTCTGAGACTTGGCCTGACACTCAACTAAAAAAACAAATCCTTCGACCTGTGTACAAAAAGGGTGTCCGCACTGACTACACCAACTACCGACCAATTGCTTTACTGCCTTCAATAAACAAAATTGTTGAAAGATTTTTTACAAACAAAATCGAAAACTATTTTATTAAATATAAACTGTTTAACATTAGGCAATTTGGCTTCAAAAAGGTAAGGGGACCACCGATGCGCTTCTTTATATTAACAACCACATTTGTCGTGCTCTAAACGAGGGCAAATTTGTCAGTGCTCTCCTCATTGATCTTCATAAAGCCTTTGATACGCTTAATTTTGACATCCTTAAAACTAAACTTGGCAAATACGGAGTCCGTGGAAAAATACAAAGTATTCTTTTGAGCTACCTTACGGATAGAACCTGTAGTGTGAAAATTGACGATTGCCTTAGTGACTGGACTGATATTAAATATGGTGTTCCTCAGGGTTCGATCCTTGGCCCTATTCTATTTCTGATTTACCTAAATGACATAAATGATTTTAATTGGAACACTTATCTTACTCTCTTTGCTGATGACATCTTCCTACTGTCCATAAATATAGACAAAGATACAATGATCTGTAAGCTGTAAACCGATTTCAATTTAATTAATGAATACCTTTTTGCAAATGAACTTTATATTAATGCAGATAAAACTTGTGTCCTTCCCTTTTCTACTTCGCACATGACCTTGGAAAATTTCGACATTAAATTACACAACCCTAATTGCAATTTTACTGAAAATAGTAGGACCTGTACCTGCCAGAGTCTAAATATTGTTAAACAAACTAAATATCTTGGTATTGTGATTGACAGAAACTGGAAATTTTACGACCATATCAATAACTTAATCACCAAGGTCAGGCGGTTCCTTCCTGGTCTTTATAAAATCAGGGATATTCTGGACGAACATAACAAAAGACTTATTTGCAATACCTGCATACTTTCTCTTGTCAGATACGCATGCCCTATTTTTGCTAATACTTTCTCTGGATACATTGACCGTCTTCAAAAAATACTAAATAAAGCTTGTAAGATTTTATTCAGAGATGTCAGCTCCACAAAAAAAAACATCAAATCTTTTTCAAGAGAAATCTCTGATGACCTTTAGGCAAATTTCTGATTTTACAGTAATTACACAAAATTACTTTAACAAAGATTACAACATACCTGTGCAGAGAGTGATCCGGAACAGTAATAATTGGCTTACCATTCCTTCTTTCAGGAACTCTTATGGAATGAGAACCATGAATTTCATTTCACCATCTTTGCTTTACAAACTTCCCATAAATTTGCGCAAAATTAGGAATAAATATAGATTGAAAAAGAATTACAAATTTGGATGTTCTCAAAGAAATAATGCTCCTGTTTTAACCTGTGATTAAATTTTATGATAGTAACTTTTCTTATTTACTGTTTGCATTGTACTTTTTCTAAAAAAAAAATTGACAACCTGTTAAACCTTATAATTATAAAACTTGAAAATGTATTTAAAAAAAACACTGTTTTTACCTGTGATTATATTTATGATAGTAACTTTTATAACTTACTGATTGCATTGTAAGTTTTCTGAAAAATATGACAACCTGTTAAACCTTATAATTATAAAACCTGAAAATGTTTTTAAAAAAACACATCTGATACCTTTATCTTAATTATTTATTATGTAAATGGCACATACAGTCTGCGGACTCGGGCCTTCAGATGTAAACCATTATGAATAAATTATTATTATTATTATATTATTATTATTATTATTATTATTATTATTGGATAATTATTGGATAATTGGATAATAATTGGATAATTATTATGGGATGGCGGTCGTGTGGTTGCTGATTGGAAACAGCTCAAAGGAGTACATGTTATTGAGAAGAAATAAGAGGCAACTGAGAAGGTGAATATAGCTATTTGGCAAGATAAGGGATCAGAGAACACATAGACAAAATTTGGTAAGCACACAGTGAGTGGAAGATTGAGGAATTTGAAGAAGAAAATGAGGCAAAATGATAAGTGGTGTAACAGAAAATAAGATCCTGTGAAAAAACAGAGTGTGTTCGATTTGTGTTCGAAAATCCAAAAAAAAGTTTGTGCTATAGATTGAAAGTGTCAACCCGGAATAACACCAAGTGAACCAGAATGAAACTACTGAACCAAAATGAAACTTTATCACTAAATTTGTCTCCCAGGCAATAACAAAAGGAAGAAAAATGTCTAGATGTCAGGAATGTGAGAATAAATTGGGAAACCAAGGTGATTGGGTGGTGTGTGGACAATGTACATCGAAACTGTGCTACAAATGTGCTGGATTAAAACAAAATACATGGAAAACAATGAATGATGCAAAAAAGTTAGAATGGAAATGTAAGCAAAAATGCAGAAATCAAAGAAAAGAATCTGAAACAGTAGACCAAAATGAACCAGGAACAACGGAACAAAATGTTGGTGAACAAAATGTTGGTGTACAAAATGTTGGTGAACAAAATGAAGGTGACAAAAATGGAGAAGAAGCAAATGAGGATACTGAAAAAGAAACGCAACAATACAGAATCAGAATGGAAAAAAAAATAGACTTGCTCCTACTGAAATATGACCAACAAAATATCAAAATAGAAGAGGTGATAAGATCTATAGAATATGTGACAAAAGAAACAGAAGATCTTAAAAAAGAAAACACAGACATGAAAAAACAAGTACAAGACCTGGAGATAAGAATACAAGAATTGGAAAATTCAGATGAAAGAACCAAAGTACTTGAACAGAAAATGAATAATATGTTTCGAGAATCCAAAGATAAGGAACAGTATGAAAGAAACAGAAATTTAGAAATTGGTCAATTGGATTGGCCAGCCAACGAAAACATTATGCATACATTACAGAATCTGGCAAGAAACTTCAATATTTCACACAATGATGAGGATATAGAAGCAGCCCACAGAATTCCAAACAAAGACAAGAACAAAGCAAGTGTTATAATAGTACAATTTAAACATAGAAATAACAGAGATAAATGGCTAGAACAAAGAAAACGAATAGTTACCAATGACAACATGTACAACAACGGAAATAGAAAGAGAATCTACCTGAATGAGAACATGACGCCTTATACAAAATCACTATTTTGGAAAACAAGAACGTTTGCAAATCAACATAATTTCAAATACGTATGGTTCAGAAATGGTAAAATAATGATGCGGAAAGATGGAGACACGCAACAAGTCAACATAATTCATGAAGAAGATGACCTGTTGAAAATAACAGTACAACAGAATTCGTAAACCAAATTTTTCAGAAGAAAGAAGAAATTAAAGAAATATTGAAGAAAGAAATTGAAAACAGTGAAAATGTGAAAATCATACACATTAATATAAGAAGTCTAAGGAAAAACTGGGACATTTTTGTTCAATACTTAGCTGAAATGAATGTCGAATGGGACATAATAATATTAACAGAAATTAATATTAAGAAAGATGAGGTATCTCTATATAAGCTAAGCAATTATGGAAACTATACAATAACCAGAGAATCAACAAACAGAGGTGGTGGATTGATGATTTTTATAAAGGACAACTTAGATGTCGACTGTTTAGAATTGAAAATTGAAGATAACAATGTGGTTGAAATTATAATTAAAGAGAACAAATTACCTAAAATACAAATTATAGCTGTTTATAGAAGACCGGTAAATAATAAAAAAATATTCATCAAAAAATTAAAAAATATAATAAACAGCAACAAAACGAACTGGGAATATCAAATAATCATGGGAGATATTAATATTGATATATTAGAAAAAAATAATGTAAATGAAGATAATTTCGATCAATTAACGATCGATCAGTACGAAAATACTCTAGCAGCACTAGGATTTCAATGTAAAATAAACTCTCCTACAAGAGAAGAAATTATTACAAAAAATGGTATAAATACATTACAACAATCATGTATAGATCATGTATATATACGACACAAGAATGGAGAAGCTAAGGGAGGAACACTTACTAATAAAATAGCGGATCATTATTTTACCATGACATGGATTTGGAACAAAGAAAAACCCAAAATAAACCATACTAAAAATAGTAATCAGCATGGAAAAAACTGGAAATATAATGACAAAAAAATTATACAGAAAATAAACGAAATAAACTGGGAAATGCTGAATGATAAATATGAACCAGAGGAAATCTATAAAGAAATCATTGACCGAATTAATGAAATATATGAAACAAATAAACAGAAAGTAAATATAAGCTATAACTTACACAAATTAAATAAAAGAAAAGAATGGATAACAGAAGACCTACTGCAAAAAATAGAATATAAAAATAGATTATGGAACATATTAAAAAAAAATAATAAAAAAAATGAAGTAAATAATGAACTACTTGAAAAATATAAAAGGGAAAAAATGAATGTAAGTAAATTGATAAAGGAATGTAAAAATAATTTCTATACGAAGAAATTAAATAATCTTAATAAAACGAAGAACACAGTATGGGATGTAATAAATGAAATAACAGGTGAGAAAAAAAAAGGAACATTGATGAAGAAATAAAAAGAACGTTTAAAAATAAAAAAAACCATAGACATCACAAATGAATTTAATGAAAATTTTGAAAACCAAGTCAATAATTTGAGAAAGAAAGAAGTAAGAGAAAATAAAGAGTATAAAAAAGGAGCCTTTTCAAGGAAATTAAAACAAAGATGTAAGCAAAAAAACATTAATGTAAAAACAATGGTAATTGAGGAAGCTAACAGTGTTGAAATATTAAATATAATAACAGAACTAAATAATACAAAAGCAGTAGGAATTGACAAAATACAAACAACTCATATTAAAAACACTAAAGAAAATACATCTATAGCAATATGCAAATTAATAAATGCTATGATAGATAAAGAAATTTGGCCAGAAAAATTAAAAATGCAAATAATCAGACCAATTCACAAAAAAGGCAATAGACAAGATTTAAATAATTATAGACCAATCTCATTACTGTCCATTATTAATAAAATTTTAGAAAAATTTTTTGCAAAGAGAATATGCAGTTTTTTTGAAAAATTTAAAGTACTTAACAAAGTACAATTTGGATACACAAAAAATAAAAGCACAACAGATCTTTTGATTGAAGTAAATGAATTAATAACAACGGCATTAAACCAAGGAAAATACGTAGGAGCGGTGCTAATTGATTTACAGAAGGCTTTTGACACATTCGATCAAAAAATACTTTTAAAAAAATGTGAAAATCTGGGACTCAGAGGAAAAATCTATAATATATTAAAATGCTATTTATCAAACAGAAAATCTATTGTACAAATTGAGGACATAAACAGTATTACATGTAACATAAAATATGGAGTACCACAAGGGTCTGTATTGGGGCCTTTACTGTAGCTGATATATACCAATGATATAGACGAGAAAATAGAAAAAACTAATATATATTTATTTGCGGATGATACAATTTTGATTTCTATACACAATAATTATGACAGTATGATGTACAACCTACAAAATGACTTTAATATACTAAATGATTTCTTTGTGGAAAATGAATTGTTCATCAGCAAAGAAAAAACAATACAAATGGACATTACAGTGCCTAAAATGAAACCTAAAAAAGAAATTTGGATTAAAAAACATTATGGGGATTGCAAAAATTTAATTAACAATAATGAGGGGGGGGTGTAGTGACAAATGTGTAAAACTAGAGAAAAAACATTCAACTAAATATTTAGGAATTGAAATTGATAGACATTGGAACTTCAAACAACACATTGTTGGGTTAACTAAAAAACTAAGACAAATAATACCAAAAATCTATCAAATTAGAAATATATTGAATAATAAGCAAAGGAAAACTACATATGAAGCATGGATAAGTAGTAATATTAGATATGGACTAGAAATATATGGACATGCACCAGAATATTTAATAAATAAATTGCAAAAAATACAAAATAAACTAGTAAAAGTGATGTTCGCTGACAAATCGACAAATACAAAAAAAAACACATTGACATTGTTTAAAGAAAACAAAATAATGAAAATAAAGGAGTTAAGAAACTTTGTTATCTTAACAAAAAATTATTTTAGTAATAAATACAAGAAACTAACTAATACATTAAAAAGAACAAGAGGAATAAATGAGACATTCAAAATTCCAACATGGACAAATCAATATGGTAAGAGAAGAAAGGAATGGTATATTCCAAAATTATATAATGACCTACCAGAGAATATGCTACATTATTTAACACTAAAAGAATTTAAAAAGGATCTACTATCGAAAATATTATCAAATGAATTCATTGTAACATAAAAAATGTTCAAAATATATAGATTATAAGCTTTTGTCCTTGATTGCGACCACAATGGTCGAGCTTCCTATAAATAATAAGAATAGTACAATAATGAGTGAAAATGATGAGGTGTCATACTCACACAAGTTGCATTATTTGTAACTTCGAGGATTACATTGTATTAGTAATTTGAAATAAAGGTATTATTATTATTATTATTATTATTATTATTATTATTATTATTATTATTATATTAATATTAATATTAATATTATATTAATATTAATCGTGCCTTTGTATTTATACAATGTAATAAAGCATTATTATTATTATTATTATATTATTATTATTAATTTAAAAAAAAAAAAAAAAAAATTAAACTGTTTAAATTATTAAACAATTTAAACTGTTTTATTGATTTTGTAATAATATACAATGTATCTGGCACATACAAACTCTTTGAGTTTCGTGCAGTAAGTATAATAAAGATTATTATTATTATTATTATCGCCTTGTTGGAGGCTAGTTCAATGAGCTGTAACCTTCACATCGCTCCCACTTGGATTTGCTTTTATGGTGGAATACGAACAAATGAAAACGGATTTGTAATTGAATCGTTTAAATAAGGTAGGAGTGTGCATGCAGGAACGTTCGGGAAGGTTTGACGAGGCTTAATAGCCTTATTATGCAGCAAACAAAATTTTATTTCTGTCCGTGCATTTTTGACAACTTCTATGGAAGGCTCCATGGGAAATACAAAGATGATGCATTTGATTCAGTGAACTAAGAAACAGAAACAGAAAGCGAAAGTATATAACTGAAAAAAATGTGCGTTCGTAAAGAGTTGCTGAAAACAAATTGCACAAACACGAAGCAGAACTAAATAATCAACTAGAGGTGTAGAGAAGGTGAAAACAAACTTGGTAATCAAAATTACAACATTATATGTGACAAATGTAAGGCCAAATACCACTTCACTTGTGCTAAGATGTCAGCCAAAACCAGAAATGCTAAAAGTACAAAAAGTAAATTCGAATAGAAGTGCATACGGTGTAGAACGACAAGGACTCTACCAGAATGAGAAAAAGACGATCCTTACCATCAAAATAGTGAAGAAGAAAGTAAAAAAAAAATGGAATTAACAAAAGCTGAAAGACGGACATAAAGAATGTGATAAAGATAGACAACCACAAAGAAGCGAAAGCGAAACTAGTGCATAAATAAAGTGTCTACAACTAACGTTGATAAGAATTGAAAAGAAAATGAACAAACTGGAGGCAGCATATGACAAAATCACTAAAATACAAGAATAACAAACTGAGATTATGTATCAGTTAGATGATTGATTGATTTGATTTTATTTACCCAGGGAGCTTGGACCCGCAGTCATGCGCTCCCTGCTAAAATTAATACACCTACAAACCAACACCATTACACACCATTACACCATTACACACTAATACCAGCGCATGACCACTACACATACTAGTGTACTATAACACACTCAATCAAACTAATGCACTGAACTAACGTAGCTGAAGGAGAAAGAGGGAGGGGCCAAGCCCATTCGGCTATAGTCTAACACCTGTCTCTTTTACAAAGCGAACAACCTTCCGCAGCAGACACACTGTAGCCCTAGAGCAGGACAGGAGGCTAGCAACTGTTGGCTGAGCTGGCAGGCCTGCACATAACGCTCTGCGTTGCTTCTCATACATTTTGCACTCGAGCAGAAAATGACTACGCGTGAGGGGAACCAAGCAGACTCTGCAGAGAGGGGAATCCACCCACCCCAACCGAAACTGATGAGCACGTAGGAGGGAGTGCCCAGTACGTAGACGGGACAGAATCTGTGCATCTGCTCTTGTGAAGCTTTCCAAGACGGACGTCCGGCAACAGGTGGGGTGTACCTCAAACAGGCTCCTCCCAGTTTCAGCACAGCTCCACTCATCATTCCAGACCTTCTGAAATTCAGATGCCACTATGCCATGCCGCGACTTAGGTGACCACACAATCTGCAAGGTCTCAACAGCCGCATCCAGGGCCATTCTGGCCAGACCATCAGCTTGCTCATTGCCCACATGGCCAGCATGGCCCCGTACCCACTGAAAGACCAGAACGCCACATGAAAGCGCCATCCACAGCTTCTTGCAAATTGAGAAGATCAAGGGGTCAACCATATCCAAAGAAGCCACAGCTTTACGCAGAGTTGCCAACGCAGGCAAAGAGTCTGTACAGATCACAGCCGCCAGGAGCCTCAGCTCAAGAATCTCGTCAATGGCTATGGATATTGCGCACAACTCACACATGGTGCTAGAGGACACATGAGACAGCCGGAACGCACGCGCTATCTTAAGAGTTGGGATAGCTACACCTGCCCCACCAGTACCAGAACCAGGAATGAAGGAGGCATCACAGCACACCTCACACAACCCTGCACCAACACCTCCTCCACTAACCAATACAGTTAAAAATACCATAGGATAATAAAATTAAAATTAAAGCTTAAAACTAAAAGAGCTCAAAGAAAAGTCTTTACCCACAAAATACACAAAATAAAAATTGTAAAACATTTTAAAAACGTGACTTTAAAAATAACCCATCACAGGCTGGACACTTCAAACGAAATTTCTACGCAAATATTTTTTCAAAACAAACATTCCTAATACGGCTTTTAAAAACAGACAATGATTGTGCTTCAACAATCAGTTAGATGATTGTGTTTGGCAACAATGTGGTAGGACTTTAGCTGTAATAAAGTGAAAGTCTTACCACATTGTTGCCGAATGTCATTGTCTAACATATTTATACAACAACGAGGTGAATCTTTATTGAACGAAACATTGTTGCAGTAAAGCGACAGTTTTAGTGCATTGTTGCCTAACCAGCATGGGACATATTTGTACAACAACGATTTGTATTGTTAGTAACCGAGCCATTGTTGTGATAGTACAACGAGCCATTGTTGGCGGGAATGTTCTTTTCTCCAACTCCATTTTTTAAACTCAATAACTGCAATAAACGCCTGATTTGTTTATTTTAATCACTTGTAGTTCTTTCCTTCGGATTTTTCTTCTGCTGCAATAAACCTACTATTTTAGAAAGATTGGTACGTGAACATTGATACGTAAACATTGACAGTGGTAGTAGATTTATTTACGTAAGTAAGAACCAAAGGCCTTATTTTCCTTAATGATTACGTGAGTCAAGTGTTTTAAAATAATTAAATTAATTTACGGCTAAGTACTATTCATCCAATACACTTAATACAAAGAGATAATAAAATTAAAACAACCCATAGAAAAAGCTTTACCTACAACACACACTAACCAATACAGTTAAAAATACCATAGGTTAATAAAATTAAAATTAAAGCTTAAAACTAAAAGAGCTCAAAGAAAAGTCTTTACCCACAAAATACACAAAATAAAAATTGTAAAACATTTTAAAAACGTGACATTAAAAATAACCCATCACAGGCTGGACACTTCAAACGAAATTTCTACGCAAATATTTTTTCAAAACAAACATTCCTAATACGGCTTTTAAAAACAGACAATGATTGTGCTTCAACAACTGGTGATTATAAGGCATTCCAACACTTTACTATTCTATTGCTGAAGAAGAACTTCCTTACATCTTGTTTATACCCTGTACAACAAGCTGTCAGGGGTGTCCCCTAGTCCGATCACTAGATCTAAGTTAAAAAATAATTGCAGGATCCACATTTAAATGACCCCGAATCAATAAGTATGTCATGTTCAAGTCTGCCTCAAGTCTTCGTAGTTCAAGTGACTCCATCCCCATCTTTTTTAGTTGTTCAGAATACGGGAAATTTGTTAGTCCTTTTAATGTTTTTGTATAATTACGTTGAATAGACTCTACTAAGTCGATATCTTTAGGTAGGTAGGACGACCAAACTGGGATTGCATATTCAAGTAATGGTCTTACATAGACCTTGAATGCCCGCCCAGACAAGTGCTTTGGGGTAGCCTGAGCGAAAGAATTTTGTAATAATTGCTGCCCGCTGTCGAGCTACTTTAACAATTTTGCTGCAATATGAGCTGAAACTCAAGTCATTTTTTAACCAGATACCTAAATCTCTTACCAGCTCAAATTGCTTCGCCCTATGTGGAGAATTTCACACTTATGTGGGGCTAATGGAAGTTGCCAGTCTGACGACCAAGACTTTATGTTATACAACTCTGCCTGCAACTCTCCGTGAGTATCAACATCAACCACTGCACCGAATTGTTTAATATCATCTGCAAATTTTTTTAACACTATATTTTTGTTTGATGGTTGTAAATCATTAAAAAACACAATGAAAAGTAAGGATCACAGGACCGATCCCTGCGGGACTCCACTCGAGATAAAAATTGTTTCTGTTTTTCACTTTCCAACTCCACCCAGTGTGTTCTACCCGTTAGGAAATCTACAAGCCAATCCAATAAGATATTTCTGAAGCCGTAATAGTGCAACTTTGAAATTAATTTCCCATGATTAACCGAATCGAATGCTTTAGCGTAATCTAAATAAATTACATCAACCAGAATTCCACAGTCTACCGCTGATGTCCAGAAATGTAATGCACATAACAATTGTGTGCAAGTGGATTTACCATTCACAAAGTCAAACTGGTCATCTCTGAGCAGATTGTTTTCTTCTATGTGTTTAATCATTTCATCTCTGATTACTTTTTCGATTCCTTTGCAAGATATACATGTAAGGACTATTGGGTGATAATTGATGGATTGGAAGATTCGCCTTTCTTGAAAATTGGAGAAATTTTTTCCGTCTTCCATAAATGAGGTAATTTGCCTGTCCTCAAAGATAGATTACCGATCCATGATAGAGGAGTACAGATATCATATTTGATTTCTTTAAATAGAAAGGAAGAAAAACCATCTGGGCCCACTGCATTGCTTGACTTCATGGTATTTAAACATTTAAGAATTTTTTCTGCAGTAATCGTTTGGATCGTACACTCTGTTTTGCAAGTTGAACTAGCTAAAACTTGGCAGTAACCATTATCCACTGTAAATTTTTTGAATATTCCCAGCCCAATACCTTTGCTTTATCTTTTGCATTATTTATAAAATCTTGCTCAAGTTTTAGGGGCGGGATCGACCGATTTACCCCAGATTTTTTTAACAAATTTAAATAGACTGGTCAGATTTCCCTTTTTAATCAAGTTATGTTCACTTTGCATTTCAAACTCACGTACAGATTTGGAATACTGGTTTCTACAGTTATTATAATTTGTCAAGTTTTCACTGGTTCGATTTAGCCTATATCTCTACCACAAATTTAGATTCCCCCTTTTTAGTTTTCTTAACTGCAGCAGCATGTGCTTTATGTATTTTCTCTCCAACCCTGGTTTATAAATTTGTTGCTTCTTTGATTTGTGATTTTGTAATGCAGCCGTGGCTAAGTCATAAAATGCTCATTCATATGGTTTACCTCAGTAAGACCAAACAGATTCTCAGCCCAGGGTATATTCTTTAGCTCCTGTCTCAACAGATCAAAATTTATTGAGTGCATTTTAGAATTATTTCCATTGTGGCTAACAGGTTCAGGTTTAATACAAGGCAGCTTAAAACTTACCATATTGTGATTTCTACTAGCCATATGAACTAAGATGTTTAAATCAAAAACTTCCACTCACTTTCAACCAGAATAAGATCCAAAATGTATTCGCCTCTACTTGGTTCCTCAACTAACTGTGAAAAGCCCAGGTCACACACGCAATCGAGGAAATATTTCCCATTTCTGTGGTCGGACGAAGTAACACCCCAGTTTACAAATGACATATTGAAGTCACCCAGCAATATCAGTCTCAGTGATTTTTCAGTGATTTTGACTTATAAAAATACTTTATGTCAGAACACATTTTACTAATATCATCGAGGTTATACTTGTCGGGTAAGTAACCCAAGATGAAGCATATATCAACGGTTTCAATTTCAATACACAAAGTTTCGCTTAATTTACCTCTACCAATTAATTTACACGATAGATGGCTTCGAAAAACTATCATCAACCCACCTGCTCTACTACCTCGATCTTTTCTCATCAGTTTGTATGGTGAACTGCCCATAATTAAACCATCTGTGTGTGACGATGACAGCCAAGTTTCGGTTACTAATATTAAGTCATATACATTCCTGTCTAATAAAAATTTGAATGCCCGTAAGTTTGAATAAATACTCCTTGCATTAGTGAGTATGCACTGTAGAAATTAAGATTTATGCAGTTTGTTATATCCTCCATGAAGGGTTTCACATTTTGTTTTGGGCACACCCATTATCGATCCCAGTTTTCCTGATAAAAAGGAAATGTAATGGATAACGATATTTCTTCGGACATAATTCTTTTCCCATATTTCGTAAAGTGGATTCCATCACTGGAAAAGAAACCACTTCCTCCCAGTAATTGATTCCAAACTGAAAACAAAGCCAACCCCAAGTTGAGCACGTACTCGATATAGTTCACTATTGGTACATACAATGTTATGGCAGCAATTAAATTTTCTATTGCCTGGTTGTGGCAGTAACCCACAACACACTACTCTAGCGTGGGGTTTCAATTTCCATATATTAAGTTTGACTTCTTTTATATTTTCTGCAATAGTGGAAGGTGGGTCATTATTGATGTTGTTTCCCACTACACAATCGACAATTATTCCATCTGACATAATGTTTTCCGACACATTATGCAATTTTGGGGCTAGCTGTTCTACTCGCAATCCTGGAATAGTCCATACTATTGATTTGCCAAGTCTTTTCCACAATCGCAGTGCCCGTACGTGCGAGTCACCAATCACAGTTATTTCTGGTTTTAGGGATTTACTAATGTATTTGCTGGATTTTCCATCCACTACGTTTCTTGCACTGTTAATAATAATAATAATAAAATAATATTTCCCACAGAAGGTGGGCAGGACTTGGAAGGGTGGTGAGCCACTGATACCAATCCTGCGATGAGTTTTGGAGATTGGAGGGATAGACAAAATTACGAATTTCGCTTTAGAAAGGGGGTCAGAATCAAACTGTCCAGAGTACGCCGGAAACCAGACACGGTACTTTTCGAGACTATTTCCTCGGTCAAAGAGTTCCAAACTGGAACCACTCGAACAGCAAAGAAATTTCGGCGGCAGTCCAGACGTGAACCCTGAACCGACAGCTTCCATGAGTGGCCTCGAGTCGATGCTATAGGACTAAGATCAAAAAAGGGCAAATCCACGGATAAGAATCCTCGTAAAATTTTGTAGGTAAGAATGAGGTCAAACTTCAGTCTTCGGAGCTCCAAAAGTTCAAGTCCCGTCAGCGCCAAGCGTGCTTCGGGTGAATAGTCACGCAGACCAGGTTGTGTGGTTGACAAAAACATGAGATTTTTTATTTGTTGGATTTTTTCCTTCTAGGATTTTAATATAACCTTCAATTACTCTCCCATTTTTCAATGGCACACAACTCGATCCTTGAGTGGTAGATTTATTAATTAGCAATGTTTCTTTATGATCAGTCTCAGTATTCGTTTCATGTCTTTCTTCTACTGGGTTTATGTGCGTGGAGGCCACCTGTACCTCCCCTGACATTGATTGCAGCAGCACTGTACTAACTTGTAATTTCCTCGAATTTTCACACCTCTTTGGCACGCTCTGTTCATTTATTCCCCATATTGCTTTAGAGATATGGTCTAAAGCATTAACAATTTCTTCTCTATTGCTGCAATATGGTATTTTTTAAATTTACTTTCAAGTGATGACAAAGTCACGTCCATCATGCCCTTGAAAGCATCATGCAAAGTAATGACTGTTTCTCTTAGGATTTCAAAATGGTTGCTCCATATTATGTCTTGTTGGTTCATTTTTTTTTGGGAGTAATTCTCCACCTCTTTATGAACTAAATCGCTAAGCCTGGTAGCCTGTCTTGTACATGCATTGCATAGGAGCTGCGGGACTAATTCAGTTTTATCATTACATTTTTTGATCACCGGAGCTGGCTGTGGTGTAGAAATTGCATCATGTATTGTGTCAAGTTTAGCATTTATAACTACTGAATCCAAGTCTTGTTCCAAATGAGTGAGTTCTGATTTTCTTCAAGTGATTCAATTCAAGAATAATTTCATTGATTGATATTGACATCAATTTACGTTGATGTTGTACATTTGTAGTTGTACTCTCCATGAAGGATTTATATTCGGCATTTGTTGTATGTCTCTGCTGACAATTTGTACTGCCTTTCGGTAATTTAAAGCTGGAATCTTCAGATAGACAAAGGTTTTGCATGGATGGAAATGGGGACACATGTGGGAGTTCTAAAAATCTGAAAAGGCGGCATTTTTCCCCACTGTGACATTTGTATTCTTATTTGCCATTTCCAAATTTGGTTTATCAGCATCATTCCTAATTCTTCCCTTTTTTCTAATTGTTATTTTTGATCCAAATGTACCATTTGACCATTTGAGTTTCCTTAGATTTGGTTTCTTGTCGTGTTTGTCGTTTTGACGACAGCGGAGTACTGCTATATTGTGGCATCTTGTTCTCTTCCCGTCTTTGTTAAATACGTTTTCACCACAACTACCCTTACACACTCATCACACGTAAACAATTTCGTGTCACTATGAAGATGAACATACTGTTATGTTTTGCTTTTAATTACACAAGCTTCCCCACACTCTGCACGTTTGGAAGGTTTTTCTATTTTTTCACCACTATGACGACATGCAATGAAAGATTACACTTCACTACAAAGGCGCTTCCACACTCACCACAATCAAACAGTTTCTTGACCCGGTCTTGAATAGATACGACTATAATGCAACAAAAGTATATCCACATACAACACCTACAAACTGTTTCTTTCCACTGTACGTGGCCACGTGTTGCAGCAAAAAAAATCAAAACTGTTCACAGTAGCCTTTCAAACCGTCACAACCCAGACACTGTTTATTCCAGGCAATAACATACTGTACTGTTCACTATAAAAACCTTTTCAATCTTATCCCATTTAAACTGTTTCTTTTCACAATGTAGACGTATGTGCTCCGACAATAAGCCTTTATTTGCAACAGGCCACTCCACAATCAGCACATTCACATGGTTTCTTTCCGCGATGTAGATGTATATGCAGAGAAAAAATAACTCTTAACCACTAAGGCTTTACCGCACTCATCACATTCAAACTGTTTTTTTTTACTCTATATTGAAAACGTGCTGCGAAAAATTACTCTTCACTACGGAAGCCCTACCACATTCACCACATTTAAACGGTTTCTGTCCACTATGCATGTGTCATACACAAAATTTTTTCTGCAAACAGACCCTCCAACGGTTTACAGGCAAATTTTAACACGTGTTAGGCTGCGGACACGTTTCTTCGATTCCGGGCAAGCACAGTTTCGTACAATTGTTGATCCAGGCACAGCAAAAACCAAAACAAATAAGATGGCCGCCCCACAGTTTTTATGAGTGAGGAATAAACTTGGGTTTCGTAAACTTCAAGGACAGCCACGCGACCAAAAACACTCTCAATTTATATTCTGAGTGTTTAACAAATTGGAGTCACTCACCTAACATCTTCCATGGCCCAAAACTTTTTACCAAAAACTAATTTCACGGGAGCGAGTTTGTCACTGATGGTTATGCTGCCGCCATACTCCCTACCTATACCATATAGTATACCTATAGTATACCATATAGTATACCATATAGTATACCATGCAAATGCATGCTGTACAGTCCAGTTCTTCTTACTCATGGTCTTTGAACAATACTTCAGGGTGGGTAGACGTTGGGTGGGTAAGGATGATTTCCGCTATATGCACCAACCATCTTTTTGGGAGCCACCATTGAAATCCTTACATCTTGAGGAGCCAGAGTATACCATGCAGCTAACCATTAGTATACCATGCAAATGCATGCTGTGCACAGGGGCGGCTCAAGACAATTTGGGGCCCTACGCGAATTCAGTAACTGGGGCCCACCAGGGTCAAATGTGTAGCATTAAAAGCATTTTTTTATCCGATTTTTCCATTCGAATCATCAAACAATAATTGTCCGCACTATCCAAGCCAATATCCATTTCACTTTCTTTTTATTACCAAAAAGTAAGTGAATCACAAAAACAGTAAATAAAGTTGCATAAAATGAGACAAATTACATCCACGAAATCGTGGGGGGGGGAGGGGAACGGAAAACAAAACGGAACTAACTATAACAGTAAACAAAAACCACTTAGGCTAAAGAAAAAAATAACATACTTTCTTACTTCCCAAAGTGGGAAACAAAAAAGAAAGAGAAAGAAGGTAGAGAAGAAAAGGTGTGTGTGGAGGGGGAGCAAGAAAGGAGTCTCCATTTCTTCACTGTTTCGCGTTTCTCATTTCCTATCAGACTGTCACCTCCCAACAAAATTAACAGTCGCAAGTATTACTAGTTTCGGCTTCGGATCGACCTGTGTTTCGACCTTGGACCTTTGTCCAAGCACAGCAGACTCTCTCATCCCATTTTTCTTTTTACTGTGTCATAGTATGGAGGGTTTATAATGAATAATCTGCCTTCTCGCTATAGTAAAATGAGTGCTCCGCACCAGCGTGGGGGCCCCCTTAACCAGGGGCCCTACGCGGCTGCGTTGCTCGCGTGCCCCTTGAGCCGGCCCTGGCTGTGTAATCCAGTTCTGCTTACTCATGTTTTTTTAACGAAACTTCTGGGTAGGTAGATACTGGGTGGGTAAGGATGATTTCCACTACATGCACCGACAGTCTTTTCGGGAGCCACCATTTGAAATCCTTACATCTTGAGGAGGCTTTAGTGGCCCCAGAGTAGTAGACATTTGCTCATGGTCGGGATTGAGGCTTAATGGCGCGTCGACAACTTGGTCATTAGCGACCACACTCCTGGTAGCCAAAGGCACATCACCGGCAAACCAATCATGGGATGTCTTATTGAGTGTCAAATGTGTTTTTGCTACCTCCCATCCTGCTATAATCAAGGGGAAATTAGCCCCTTGCTGTTTGAGCAGAAATGACGTCAAAGTTTACAGTATTGACAGGAAGTCACGTGATCTCATGATGTCAAGGTTGACTCTAATAACCGAAAGTGATGTCAAACAGTAACACATTGACCAGACCTGACGTCAGACTGAAGTAAAAGTTCACAGTATTGAGAGGAATTCTCATAATCTCATGACGTCAAGGTTTACCCTACTAATCGGAAGTGACGTCAAAGTTTAATCTTTTAACCGTAAGTGCATGTCAAGGATTACTCTAGTGACAGGAAGTAACGTTAGCTCATGATATCAAGGTTTACTCCAGTCATGTCACTTCCATAACCCTCGATTAATACTCAAATTTCAGCCCCCTTTACTTGAAGATCGTGGAGTTTCTAGAGAGTTTTGCGTATTTACACTTTAGAGTTGACCTAGACTTTAATTGTTGGTATAGGTTTACTCGAATCTCGTGACTTGACCTATAAGTGTTGGACATTTTTTTCTAACTTTATATTTCTTTTAAAGCTCGGATTTGGATTTTAATTTTCAGTCTAGCTTTTCTCAACCTTGCCCAGATATTGCGTATTTTTTTAATAGATTTGTATTTGCATTACGGCTTGGACCTGGACTTGAAATTTCCGTCCTGGTTTATTTGAGTTTGCACTAATAGTTGTGAATTTTTTTACCAACTGTATATTTCTGCTACGGTTTACTGGATGTAACTTGAATTTTCATTCGTGATTTATGTTGGTTTAGCTGGAGTTGTGCTAAGTTTTGCATATTTTTTATTCAACAGTTTAGACAGTTTGCACTAAGTGATGTTTTGGATTCCCACCTTGGTAGTTGTACTCAATCGATTGGAAAGTGGAGTTTTACATACGTTAAAGTTTATTGAGTTTAACGTACTAAGGTTTACAGAGTTGAAGGCGGTAAAATGTGTTTTCAAGGACTCACATTCGATTAATTCATTCTCAAATATATATAGTGCGATCTTGCTGGAATTATTTTGCTAGTACCATTCGCCCTTCTCAAGTGAACAGCTGCTTAAACCACGCCCAGAAAAGTTAACAGCAAGTAACGTTGCATAGGAAACTACATGGAAAGAAGAAGGTAAACTGGCGATTTTTCTCACTCCCCCGGCCCTACTCCCCACTTGCAAGTCAGGGCTTCCCTCCAGTACTTCATAGAAGAGTACCATGTTAACTTGCATGCAGGAACAACAAGTAGGTAAGTACATGTGTTATGCCAATCCCGTTCTTGAAACACACAAAGAGTTCAACTGACACTCCCTCCCCACCAATGCTCAAAAGATCTGCATGGTAAAACTCACAAAAAAGGCAAGAAATGCTGAAAAGTATTTCTACAACGCCTCACCATCACTTTCAACATCC
>JAHWFP010050550.1:25459-54645 GCA_023313725.1 Lithobius niger | reverse complement strand
TCAGTTGTACACAAATTGCACTTACCTATGGAAACCATTGTTGTTTAACAGCAAGCTAGAGTTAAGATCGACATTGATTCTATTACAGTGGCAGTCATCTGCATAAGCATACGTTAACCAGGTGGCAAAAGTCCACAACAGGCATTTGTATATATAATCCATCTGGAGGGTGCCTGAAAGAAACAAATTTACATAAATTCATGAAAAAAATAAATAAATAAAATACTTATCTCAATACTGAATAAGTTTCACAAAGATGAAAAGATGATTCGCAAGCACAGCCACATCACCTAAAAAGCACCATATAAAGCCACGAAAAAAAAATTATTTGGTTCTTAGGCCCTGCCTGGTGGGAAGACTGTGTGGAGCCCGCACGTTTGTACCATTCGTCCGGAGGCGGTAGAGGGTTGTAATGCTTGTTCTTCTGAGATGAACGGTTAGCAGGAGACGCATGTTTTAGAGGCTTCGGTTTCTTTGAAATGTGGGACGAATGTCGGGGTAAGACCTCGGAAAAGGGTACCCGATTCATGGATGGGCTGGTTACGGAGCCGGTGTTTTGTCGAGACGTTTAAGTTGTTGGCGGACGAAAGAGCAATTTCCCGCAGGAGGAGCGTGTTGTTAAAAAGGGCTCTAGTTGCCCAGTTAATGGAATGATAGGTAGCAAAGCTTGCTTTTTGGAAGAGTTGCGTGATTAGGGGCGAAAGATTGCGTATCTCTTCGGGGCTTGTGTCCGCAGATAATTTCTCACAGAGGGCGTTGACCATAGTGTTGAGGACGTCTACTTGAGAAGCGGCCCGGAGACTAAGGCGGAGACACTTGTCATTTTAGTAGAGGACGAAAGTTGGAATGTCAGCTTTCTTGGGGATTGACAGAGCAGTGCCGAAATCCATCTTTACTTCGCTGCCTAGGAATTCACATTCTGAGTAAGTTGCAAAATTGTTCGGGTTTGTGGCTCCGTGACCTTGCAGGCGAAAGAAGCTGTTCTCACGGCCCGGTCGAAGTGGTGGGGGTTCCTTGTCGAGCACAAGTGGGTCACCTCTGACGACCAGGGAGCCCTCATTTTACAGGAGGCACGTCAGCAACATGGTGAATTGGCCGAGGAGATTGCGTGGCTTGGAATCCTTGTCTCTAAGGGCAAACCCAAAACAGTCTTCAGGCCACAGTTGATTACCGGTGAGTCGGCCGTCTGAGAAGGCTTGAAGAGAAAGCAGTCGGGAACGGTTTCTTCGACAGTTTTCAGAAGCGAGGCGAGTGGGATAGCCTGACCGTCACCGGCTTCTTCCGGAAGTGAATCCTTTTGCCGGACGAAAGAGGGACGGCGGTCGCTGGGACTGTTGCCGGAGGGTCGGGCGGTAGAGAGGCTTTTGGACGAGAGGAAGAAGACTTTCGGTTCTTCTGGGTAACCGAAGGAGATGTTGTGCCACGTTTGCGTGAGTCGTGGCTGGAGATTGATGCTACCCAGTCTTGCATGCGGGCGTGTTGAACGGAGGACGTGCAAGAAGGAGGTGGCATGGGGTTTTCTTATAACTTTCGGACAGTGTAGTGGACGATGTCCCGAACTTCGCTGCGGGAGACGCTCCGACCTATGCGGGAAGAGTTGGATAATAAATCCAAGGGAGAGTTGCAGGCAGACGAGCAGGAAGCCGCCGTAGCGCGCAGAAGAGACTTCTTGGCATCACGGTAGATGTCTTTCGCTCGTTGGAAATCAGCCCGGAGAGACGACCAGTCCATCGTTTTGGCGGGTGGGGTGCGTTAACCTGGTTGCAAGGGGGGAGTTCGAGAGGACGTTGTTGCTTGCAGGCGAAACTTCAGTGAAGGAAGCAGTAGGGATCGGGTCGACGGCAGCAAGGTCGAGGGCGGAGATCCACCGATCGCCAAGAGCGAAAGCAGTAGCTTGCGGACGAAAGAGAACATAAGAGGGAGCAGCAGAAGCGGGAGCTTCGGGTGAAGCGGTCATCTTCGGGTGGGTATCCAATTTCCGTGCGAAAGCGGGGAGCTTCGGCGCGAGGTGGCGTGGAGACACCTCTGGAGGAAAATGAATGCCGATAGCGTGCTCACTGTCGCTCTTATAAGGGAGGACTGCCACGCACATGCACGGTAGGGGCATGCAAGCAGGCGCCGGCGCATCGGAAGAAACCTCCAGGGGAACATCACATTCGAGGAATGTAATGCTAAATTATCAGGTTAAGTTGTTTTGGCAATAAAGAAATTAAATTTTCAATTTACCTGTAGTTTGTAGTAGGGAGTTTGTTACATTGGATCAAAATATGTAACAACAGTTTATGTCCTTCTTCTCACCAATGGACAAAGAGGAATAAGACATGTGACAGTGCTGCCCATTCCAGCACAAACTGCTCGCACTGTATAGCACTTATTTCTTTCTCTCTCCAGGGAAATCATATTAATCGTCTACCGCGGCCAACTTTCACGAATTTTGTTCCTGCATCTCCTCCGTTAATATTTGGTATGCGATGGTGCGGATGGTGTCTATAGACAGCTGCCGTGGTGTAGTTTTGCACCGTACGTCAGAATTTCTATTGGTCGTTCCATTCCAGAGCTACAGAGCTCCGAATGAACAGTTTCATTGTTTTACATTGTTTTAAAAATTGTTATTAGGCAACAATGCAAATCAGCAAACACCAGTATTAAAAGCTTAACGAGCAGAACAACAACAATGCAAACGCCAGGATAAAAAGTATTGACATAATTATTTTATTGGACTTTTTAAAATTGTGTGTTTTAACAAGTCAACGTAGTCTGATGGTTAGGACGTTAACATGCTAATCAGACGGTTGCGAGTTTTTATCCCGTCCAAGCACCAAATATGGGTTATTAGTTTAAGGCCGGTAAGAGGTATAGCTAACATTAGGCAGGCAAAATTAATTGATAATGGTGATATATGATCTTCATATATGCCCTAAGGTTATAGAAATACAGAGTTTACGTTTTCATATTGTCTAATACGAAGTAATAAAAGCTCAGTTTAGCCATTTGATTTAAAGATTTTTATTACTTTATTTTCTGGTGGTGGGGTCAGGGTGGGCCGGAGGGGGGGGGGGGGCCGTGGCCAAGCACCGTCACTGGGTGTGGGGAGGGTCTTATAACAAAGATCAGTAACTTTCCCCATCAAAAACCAATTTTTTTGTGTGTTCCAAACAACAACTCTTGGAACAACAATAACCACCTCAACCGTTACGCCAAACTGGAAATGAGCAGTCCTTTACAGTGCCTGTCACCACGCTGACACTGATGGAAAGAGAAGAAAAGGGTTGACAGTGATAAGGGAGATACGCTGATTGAGTGAGCAAAGCGAAAGAAGGTCAGCGTTTGTCATCCAGCATCACGAAATAGGCATAAAGAAACTTAATATTGATGAAGCATGGACTTAAACATGCGAGATGGGCTGCGCCGCTGCAGACAGCCAAACTGGAAATAAAAAGTTGTTCACCGTCACCATGCTGTCACAGCAGGCAAGAGAGAAGGTTTTATGGTGGTAAGGGAGATGTGCTGATTGAGTGAGCGAAGTGAACCAAAATCACCGTTTGTTAGCCAGTATGCGCAAAATAGTCATTAAAGAATCTTACTTTGATGAAGCATGGACATACGCACTACAAAAAAAACAAAAAACAAAAAACACATGATTATTACACCCGTCCGGAGGACGGGCTTCCTCTAGTGAACATTATTCATGCAGGTATCAAATTATTTTTCGAGTGAAAACCTTCATTTCATCAAGTTTATCACTAACAAAATTCAACACCATTTCACAGGCTTTAGCAATAAAATTACAATTTTCAAGCCTTGAATTTTGATATTTAAAATTCAAGGCTATTTAAGGGTATGTACGAACCCTGTTTAAAAAGCCCAATTTTACCTGGACGGGAGGTCAACATTGGGTTCTATTGCCTAAAGGGAAAAAAAACACTACCTTTATATTTCTTGCATTTAGTTCCTGGATGCCTGTTACCCTGGAGGAAACAAAAACGTAGATACGCCCAGTTCGCACACCCACTGCTCATGCGTAGCGTACGCAGGCCTCCTATAAATGGCGCTCGGATGAGCCGGCTGCCATCTCTTTTCCCCTCGATATGTCACGATTGGTGGCTCAGAGGGAGGTTGGGTGGGAGATTTACAGGTAGTGTATTTTTCCCCTTTAGGCAATAAAAACCAATTTTGACCTCCCGTCCAGGTAAAATTGGGCCTTAGGCTATAGTTGCCGGGGAAGGAAAAATACACTACCTGTAAATTTCTTGCATTACAGATGACCTCGTCAATTAGGTGGCGGGCACCATCGTGATGAATTCCCAACGGTGCGAACTGGATCCCCGAGTGGCTCGTTGATCGTTTTTTTTTTTTACTGAGTGGCCAAGGTGATGTTTACGTGAAGCCATCAAGTGGGGTAGGGTCCGAGTTGCTTAATTGGGTCAGTTGATGGACAGGGTTTTCTCCGAGTGACTTTTTTTAACAAGTTCATCAAATTAATTAAGAAGTTTTACCTTGAAAAGTGACAGGTTCATGTGCCGGCAGGTTCACTTGGTCGATTTGGTTTCATTGTGAGCCAGTGATTTAGAAGTCCATGAATTTATTAATTAGGGAACAACAGGGGTCAAAAATGGCAATGCAGGGTTTCTTTGTTCGATCACTTTTTGAAAGTGTGAGGAGAATGTTCATGGTTCGAAAATTTCGTAGAGGGGTCTTGCAGCTTCGTGGGATGAGAAGGGTTGATTGAAGGTTCATAGTATCGTACTTTTTTTTACTAAAGAGTGGTGTGGATTGTGGTAAAACAAGTCCCAGGAATGAGCAAACAAAAACAATCAGGGTTGAAAGTTTAGGAGAACCCATTTCGTGATGGAGACGTGGAAACGGATGATGAGGAAAAACTGTGTTCTTAGGGACGTGCAATGAAAGAAAATCTGTACCCTTTTTCACGGGTACGGCAGTGGGGGCCTGTCCGAGTGTTAGAAACGTAGCGCATTTCGGGTTTTGATGGTGTAAAATTGGGGGCATTGTCCCACTGCCAAATCTGTCAGGTGATGTATTGATCTTGTGGCATGGCCTGGTTGGCCCTGATCCATTCTAGGGATATCGATGCCTGTTGACGACGGATTTTTTCGGGTAAAGAACAGGGTTGAAGGTTTGTTGATGTTGAGATCGGAAGTGGCTCGTAGCTGACTGTTTGGTTGCCGATTCGGACCTGGAGAAGCGGAGTAAAATTTTGAGCCTAGGTTTCCTTGTCCAACATTGAAGGCTTGGGTCTTGTGGGAACACGGAGTGGCAGTTGGGGGTGAAGGATTTTGAAAACTGGTCTTCTTCTTCCGGTGAGGGGAAGGGGTGACAGCCTGCGGAACTTGGCATCCACCAATTCGACCCTACGACGAAGCTTGTGGCTGCTTTCTAACAGATTAACAATGTTGGTTCGTTAAGCAAGGATAATCTTTTCAGCACTTGAGGTCTTCGTTTTGGCGGCAGCAAAATCAGTGAAAATTGGAGTGCAGTTTTTCCGTAGTCTCACAACTTCTTTTTTGTTGAAGTCAAGTTTGTGTTGAACTATTCCCAGAAGAAACGCAGGGTCTTCAACGCGGGTCGGTTTTGGATTTTTCCTGGGGTGTGCGGCAAGGCCCTGAGAGATGATTGTCGAGGAGGGTTGGACCGATGAGTCCGGAGGTTGGAGTTAGATTTGAGTTGGAGCAGGAAGAGTGTGTTGGCTTCGGAGTGGTTCCGGAACGAGGTATGGTGAGCTTGGTCCCAGTGGGGGCAGTTGTTGATGACTTGGCTGATGATGAGGGGTCAAATCCTGTCGTCGCTGGAGATTTGGAGGTCGACTTTTCGCGTTCTTTCTTTTCCTTTTTCTAGAGAGAGCGTGTGGCCGCGGCCGAGTTTTTCTTCCCAATTACGGCCCAGTCGTGTGGAAGGATTTCTTTGCATACGGTGCAAGGGTCCATGTAATAGTTGCAAGATCTGTGATACTGGATGTGGATCATAACGTTTGATCTTTGATAAAATTGGAACACAGTTACAGGTGTCGGGAACCCGGAGTTGTGATGTTGGCAGTTTTTCCACCACGTGTGCGTGCCATTCCTTGGTGGACATCATGAAGAAAGCGAGCGCGGGAAGCAGTCTAAAGTGTTGAGCGTTTTGGCAGAAAAGCGGGAGGAAGAGTTCAATGCATGGCGAGGAGGGGGAAGAGGTTGAGTGATTCTAAAGTTCTGCAAGTAAGCGAACGGAGTCGACACGCTGCAGTGCACTAACGACAGGAGTGGGAGAGATCCAGAGCTGGGAGTCAGATTCCACAGGATGGTTTGATTGATTTGGAGAGAATGAAGAGCCAGAGGACGTGATGGTGGAAATTCGGAACTTGTTTTGTGAGAGGCTGACAGGGATGGTTACGGATGATTGAATGGAATTTTGGGCAACAGTCGATGATTTATGTATGGGCCAGCGAACGGTGGCTGGTGAATAAGACCCAGAGTGGTGAGTGCAAACAACGGGATAGTGAGCTGGCCCGAGATCGGGAACAATTCCAGAACCAATCCACGAGTGGGCCCGTAAGCGGCCTGGCAAATGGGAGTGACGAACGACGAATGGGCCTACGAGTGGCGAACGACAATGAGCTTGCAAACGGCGAGCGAGCGGATCCGTGAATGGCGAATGATGAACGGATAGAGTAGGACGGAACTACTGTACAGTGGGTTTGCAGACGGAGGTGAACGGGTCCGTGAAAGTGGATTTATGAACTGTGAGGCGGTCATCAAACAGTGAGGGCGAACGGGAGATGATATCAGATGAAGTGACTTGATTTCAGTTCTGGACTCAGGCGTTGCTTGGGCCAAGGCAAGCAGTGGTTGACGGGATGGGAATGGCAGTCTTGTGTAGGAGAGAGCGTGAGAGTTGAGTGCTAGTCGGCGAACGGGTTTCATTTCAATCGTGGTAGAGAAGCGACAAGGCAAGGTTTCTGGTTTTTCCAGGCGGTCGTCATTCATCAAAGTGCAACAAGCGGTGAAGCAACTTATTTCAGTGGTCGGACGAGAACCGGTGCTCTTCGCCATGGTGTGGTTGTGATAAGAGGGCTGGGCTGCAAACAACCAGCGGTTTCGGTGTAGAGCGGTGAACTGGGTGTAGAGGTGAGTGATGGTGGATGAAGATGGTCTTGTTGGCATCGAACTTGGAAGAAAACGGTGAAGGGTCTGCTGACGAACGGAATGATGAAAATCTTCGTTCAGTCATGACGTGAAAATGGGTGAGCATAAAAAATCGGGAGACCGAGATGGAAGAGGTCTACCGGGAGAGAGCTGCATAGATGGGGCCAATCATGGGACGAATGGTGCAGCGAACGACGACGAACGATAAGCCTTTAATTTGGAAGTCATCTTCTTTCACATCAAGTAGGGAAGGTCTGCGAACAAACGAACCAATTCCTTGTTGGGGTGATCGCCGAACGAACGAACGCGAGGCTTCCTTATTGTAGCAAGCAAACGCGAATGACGAACGGTCTTGGGTAACAATCTTGACACAGCGGGAGTGAACGACGACGGGTTGGGCTAGTGAACGACGAGAATCATGCAAGCGGTGAACGAGTAGCGACCGACAGCTGGGCAGCTGGTGGCATTCAGCGGATTTCACGGCGGTTAGAGCGTGCTCGGTCTTGAAGGCGTTGACGGTGAATGGGTCCGTGATGGTTCCCGTGAACATGAGTGATCGATGAGACGACGGACGGCGGAACGAACGAATGAACATGCGAACGAGTTTCGAGTGGTCAGAACGAGGCGACGGTCAGAATCGATCCAAGAATGAGATGCTTGCAGCAACGAACAGCAGTTCAATGATGAGTGAGAGGAGAATCAGCAAACGATCATTCCGAGACAGATGGTGGCGAACGAGCTTGCGAGAAACGACGAATGATGTGTGAGCTGAGAAAAACGAACGGAGGGGATGAACAGCGGAGAAGTCGGCAGCAACGACGGGCTGAGGCCGCAAGGATTGGAAGCAACAACCGAAGGAGATGGAAAAAATTGTCAAGTAGCCGAGAAAGACGCAGCGAACGATGTGATGAGCTTGAAAGATCGACGAACGACGAACGGGATGAAACAAGATGGCGGGTAACAGGAGCGAAGTGACCATGACGGTCCGTGGAGGAAAAGAGATGGCAGCCGGATCGTCCGAGCGCCATTTATAGGAGGCCTGCACATGCGTCCGGAGGAAACAAAAACGTAGATATGCCCAGTTTGCACACCCACTGCGCATGCGTAGCGTGGGCAGTGGGTGTGCGAACTGGGCGTATTTACGTTTTTGTATCCTCCAAGGTAACAGGCATCCAGGAACTGAATGCAAGAAATTTACAGGTAGTGTATTTTTCCTTTCCTGGCAACTATAAAGTTCCAATTTTTATGTGCTGATATAGCTAATCAGCAAATTAGTTAGCATAAAGGTGGCTAGTGCAGTGCTAATGAAGGTGGCTATAGCTGGATCAAACCTAGGCAACCCTACAACTTTTAAAAAATAAATTGGCTACAAATTAAAGAGGCGAGCAACTACAGTATCCCGTTTTGGTCTAAAGCCAATCTACAATACAATCACAATAAGAATTTTTCTCTTCTTCTTCTTAACATACGCCTACTCCTGAAGATGTTAACTTTGTTAAATATCTTTTAATTTTTAAGCCAAATGTATCCAATTTCATGCAATTTATGGTGTCATTATAAACAATGCTAGACCTAAAACCAGCAGTCATTAAGGTGCTCTAGGAGAAAATCATAAAAAGACACAGAACCCCACGGAATATGAATCCAGCAGTAGTCGTCTCTTGGTCGGTAGAGCTTCATAAGCGCTCACCATTTTTTTGTTTCTACTCTCTGCCAGGAGTAGCATGAAAGAGAAATCTCCAACACAATTCTACCCCGTGTTCCACCTCGGAGAGATGATCCCATGTGTCCAGTTGTCAAACTGGTGCCCATTTTTACTTTTGCGGAAAACGTAACCTACGTTATGCTGTATAGTTACGTGCAAAAAGTATCCCTTGCTTCGAATACCAAGCATGTGTGTCGGTTCAGCCTCTGACTGGCGCAGAAATTGCATGTCTTGCCTCCCTTACTCCACGCCAGTTCACACACTTGCCAGGAAGTTAAAGCTTCTTCTCAGCACTGCTTCAATCAAATAAGATTTTGTGATGTTAAATCAACTAGCTTGGAGCCAGAAGCTGAGACTTGCTGCTCCTCACCCAGACAGCCATGTAAAAACGGTGGAATGCAAAGCGAGAATTACAACACGAATACTCTCGCGTCATGGCGTTTATTGGCCGCCTATCATTAAAACTGAAGCGATGCAGGTTTTTAAAGTTTATATAATTTACTGCATTGTAAATTTCGTATTTAAGCCAAGTTTTACTGCAGTAACATTGATTGTGAAGCCCTTGTAATCATGAGCACAGTACAGTAACCCGTTTGTCTCCTCGAGTCAGACTCTGTTTTGCTAGACATCATTTTGGCGAGGGGGACTAAAATTCAAGTTATCAATTGTTGGTTTTCCCCTCACAAGATGTCGAGTGGTGATAGACTTTGGAGAGGGCTATAATAAGTATTTTTACTTACACCCTGTTCGAATGACGTTCCATACATGTTGGCGGCCTATCTCTTCGTTGTGTTTCTGTTATTGGCTGCATGAAATGTCTGATGAAACAGTAACTGGATCCCAATACGTTGCTTAGATTTCCTGCACATATTTGTACGGCGTAATCTCCCAATGCAAGTTTTCTTTTTTTCTTGACAAAATAGCTTTGGTTGGTTCCAATCAGGCCCGACGGAAGCAAATTATTACTGGTACGGCTGTTGTGATGCTTTAATCCGTTAAGGGGGGGGGGGGGGGGAGCATACTAATAAAAATACTTAAACTAAATATTTTAAAATAAATTTTATTATTTTTACTCAAATAAAACATGTTGCAATCTTACAGGTTGTTACCTCATCACTTTCTATCTCCAGATAAAACCTTCCCGAAAATTGCTGACCTATGTTCAGAATGTAGGACAAAAGCATTGGCCACCATATCTGTTGCATCCTCGTGCATATGAAGTACCATCAGATATGGTTTAGTCTATCTTGCCTCACAGTCAAACACAAATAGGTTGTGTTTGCTTTTAATAACAATCAAAATTCTTAACTAACGTGATCTGTAATGATTACTAGTAGCAAGAATTTATAGGGTTCCAAACCCTATAAATTCTTGCTAGTAGCAAGGGTAATAAAACCCAGTTACCCTTGCTAGTAGTAAATTAATATATTACAAATAAAGAGGGAAATTTAGATTTATATCTACATTCTTTACAGGAACGCCAACAAGTGGCTGCCACTGCATAACATTTTCGAAAGTCGCCCATTTCTTTGAATATGGACACATCGATGTTTGCCAGCACCGCCGCCATGGAATGGTTTACCAGTGCACAACTCTATATATAGTTATATATATATAGTTATAGTTACAGCAACACATACATTTATAGGCAAGCACTGTCGGAAGCTGGCACAGTCCACTCATTGCTTAGGGGGAAGAGGTTAATTTGTCAGGCAGGGCAGCTTAACAACCCAGACAGCACATGAGCAACTTTCTACTTCACTCGCACAGGGCAGACAATTGGATTCCAACGGAACGAACGATTATGCAGGTTTTTTTTTTTAATTACGCTCTTAAAACTGGTGTGGCTGTAGCCGTACTAGCCGTATCGCTTCCGTCGGCCCTGGTTCCAATCCAGACGGACCCTTTTGCAAAGTGTGAACCAACCTGAAATAATTTTTCAAGACAAAAGGAAAAGCCTTAGCCTTGCATTAGAGGCATACGCCACACACATTTATTTTAAAGGAAAGCTAATCAACAATACAGAGATCATTTACTCTTAACGTCAGACACTTCATGCCACCGGCAAAGCAACAAAGAGAGAAGTGCCCAATAGTGGGAATTTAACTAGGCTAGCTAAGCCATACGTGTGTTTTCTGTCGTTTTACAATGAATTCTCTGCCGGAATATAAAACTCAATAAGTTCTTGGGACAAAATAAAATATTCGTTTCCAGCAAAAATGGGTGATCGAAAAATTCATTCTGTTTGAACATGTCTTTGTTTGGAAGACAATGGTTGTTCGTATTTTTGTCTTGCAGAATGTTAATAATGACCCTCGACTGGATACATAACAGTTTCTGTAACTTGGACTTCTCTTATTCGAGCTAAGCTACAGTGGGTCTAGTCCCACAGACAACCTGTTACTGGGAGCTGTCAGTGGCACAGAGAACAATATACCAACAACAGTGTTAAGTGTGCAGGGTTGAACAGTGAGTGTACTGATGTTGATACGTACTTTGTTCTCTGTGCCGGCTCCCTGGGTTGGTTGAGCAGGTACGTGTTGAGCAGATGAAGTTCACATGGGCTTGGCACGACACGGACAACAGAAACGAGCCCCCGGACTTTTAACAACGTCATGTACTCACATGAGAAATACTGGATTGAAAAGTTTCATTGAAAGTCTGCCAGTAAATAATTCTAGATTCTGCCTAGATGCTGTATACTTGCATGTATTTTTTAGCAGACGAAAATCTACTTGATGGACTTTATCATTTCATTGGAGCCCGAGGACTTGGCTATTGGCCCCAGCAATACATGCCGGCAACAACCGCACACAAGATTGAGGAACAGTCGTTACGTTCACACATGGGTAATACGCATGCTAGAAGGGCAAAGAAAAGACAAAAAGAAAACCATTCAGAAACGTCACGAAGACTTATGAAGCTAGCACGAAACAAGGAAGCAGCACATCGTTTACCTTCCGTCGTGTACTTTAATTGCAGCCAGCGCCATCGTATGAGCGGAATGAAACAGTTGCCAAACCATTGGCAATCATGTATATATTTCAGTGGCTACAAAAAAAATCTGGAAAAAAACCGTATTACCGAACACATCTTATTTACAACATTTACAGTTTTCAAGTTAAACAATTAAACTCCCACATATATCCGCATATCAACTATTTACAAGTAATATTGGTGCTATAAAAAATTATCGGAAGCACGAGAATCCATTGTTTGGAGGATAATCGCATGGTCTGCCATGACAGGGCACCACACAACGACCTTATTAAACAGGCGTTATTTACAAATATTGGGTATAAAGTCAACTTACGAATGTGTGAGCCTTTGAAACGGTCTCAGTGTGGCTCTAAAATAAATTCCTTATCTAAATTACGTTATTGGAATATGCAATCAAATGTACCTTCTAGACTAGCGTATACATCTCTATGGTACTTACCACTTTGTGCGTGGGTGATAGTGGTATAAGAATATATATATCTAACTCTATGGTAGTGGTAATGTTGTCGCTCCCTTGTTAACTAGTTAAAAGAGTTGTAGAAAACGTATATTGCTGTCTTTTTCATTGACAACAATGTCTTTCGTGGGATCTCATGGCGAGATTTACGTGTTGGCGGGTAATTCTCATCCGCAGTTGGCAAATTTGATTGCCAGGTAATGAAACATGAGCGTCACTCAAATGGCTGCTTCGGATTAAAAATCGTAATATCGTTATTTTCTTTGCTATTCGTTGGCTGCAGCATGCTCGGCCACACAGAAAGCAAATACTCTTACTGCATCACTGTAACATATTTTTATTCCTATTTCAGTCGGCTAGGAATCAAGATGGGAAACTGTTCTGTCTACCATAAGTCAAACCGAGGTATGTATGAAAAAAATAATTTTTACTAGGTAGCCAACCTCACCAAGAAGAGCTTAATTACATAAGTGTGGTCGATGCCGAATTTGGGGACCATTCAAAAAGCATGACTTGATCCGGTCGTTGGGCAGTTAATGTTATGAAATGGTTAGTGGCTGGACAGTACGGCTCCACACGCTCCCACACATATTAAATTGATATTGGTAGTGTTGCCATGTGAAAAATAATGGCTTCTACTTGACACACAGGGCTATAGGTGTTGCTGTGTGTAAAAGGGCTGTATAATTTCTGTCCGTGCTAGTTTCTTTGTGTACGGCTATAAGTCCTTCCAAAACCACCACGCATGTATAAGAAAAAACCTTCCTCTTCTGTGCATAGTTTGGTACTGCTGAAACACAGCACACAAGATGAGCTATAATAGAGCATTCCAAAGGCAAAACGAGAGTTAAAGCAAGCCCCATTCACTCTATCCGAAATATAGCCACGGTAGCGTCCGAAGTACTCGCGATCAAAACATGGTGCGCCATCTGTCGCATCTGGCCTCAAGCTGTTGTCTCCTACTACTTCCGGGTAAATCCAAGATAGTGGCGACGTGTGCTCACGGCGAGTGATTGGAGGCGCTAGTTACGTTGCTCGACGTCACATCACCGTTGTTGGCAGTTGACGCTCTCGTGGCACATTTGAGAAATAGAGTATCGTTCTTCATTTTTGGGTCGCGGTGCTTGCTCGGTAAGTATAGCGAGTGGGTTATCCCGTAACAAAGTGTTAGTTATTTATCCAAGGTTAAAGAGTCGAACGAACTCCTGTATGTAAACGTATGTTTTTCACCCTTCATTCAAAACATGTCCGTTCCACGGAAGTGACATCATCTTGAACACGACTGAGGGATCGCAGCAGCTCGTAAAGGAGGTTGATTTTTATGGCATTGTAATCATGTGCAAGGTACAGTTTATTGACTGATTCTGTATGGAGCCATCCGTCACGTTGAAAGGTGACGTCGTTTCCCTCAACAGACACTTTTGGAATGTTCGGTTGTGGTTTGTGATTGAAAGTACCAAACTGTCTTCGGAAGCGTGTTTATGGGTCCCACACAGGTTGGTCATTTTGAATCGTCAGATACCCAGCTAAAACAATCTATCGGTTTATATCCATTTTGTTTAAAATGTTCTTCCTATTTCTTATGGTTATTTACTTCCACCAGAATGTTTCTGGGCCGTAGACAAACCTTCCCAACTACGGAGGCTAAATTATGGCGGAATCCATATCCAAATGGGTTGTTCTGGAGTTCAGTCATCTACGGGTCCAGAAAATGCACAATACAAGGGAACCAGTCACGGCCCATTTCAGTTCTGTAGCTGATGATCCCCAGAAAACTTCTGCACTAGGCTAACATAGTATCAAAAGAAAATCAACGGCATTAAAATAATGGAAAATTTTAAGTTTTTAAAAAATTTGTGCATTTCCCCAACCATGTATCATTATGAAGGTGAGCACCATTCGTTTATAGTAGGCCTAGAACAAACAACTTGAAAGTACTTTTCCAAGACATAATCTTTCTGGTTGAGGAAAAGTACTTTCTTTTACCCTAAAATATTAGATCAAAACCCAGCACTGTTGATACTAAGGCTGCACCGATGCCTATATTTGTGGTATCGGATCGGTACTGGGCAAATTTTGCTGAAATATTAATAATTGGGCACCGTTCGAGATAACGACATGCGGAGTGGAGCGTTTTGCTCAAGAAAACACTAAGTATCTTCCTAGCTATCTTTTAACTGTTGGTTACCATTTTATAATTTTGTTTTGATAATTATTGGGCTTTTGAAGTAAAATACCACATTCAATTTTGGTTATCGGTATCGGAAAACATTTTTAAAACTGGATAAGTATCAATGCAGTTTTAGTGAAATACATAAGAGCTTGATAAAATTTGTATGTGAACATGTTGTACTAAGGTAGGCTAGTCTAATAAATCTTTAATCCAATGTATTTACAGAAACTATGGTGGAGATACAAGATTCTGTTCGAGGCAAAGACGTGTACATTATACAAACTGGGACAAAGTGAGTAATTTCAAGAGTGTGTCTTTGATGTCTGTCCATTTAGCACTGAATTCTACTGTAGGTTTTATTAAATGTTTTAAATTGTTTGTGTTCCCTGGTGTGGACTAGGCCATTACACATATATTCCTACTGTAAAGTACGTATAGTTTATGAAGAGACCATTAATTCTTTAATTTAGTCTTTTTTTGTCATACAGCTAGCTATGGCCTACTGTATGTTAGGGAACAATGTGGGGGTGCAAAATATTTTTATTCAGGAAATTTTCTACAATCCTTATAAGATTAGAATACAATTTTCACACGTTTTGGCTGAAGGCATGCAAAATCACAAGTAAAGATGCTGTTATCTGGCTACCACCACAGATAAAGACAAACAAATACTCAAGACACTCCACCGAAATGACTCAATCTTAAGTCGCACGGTGCATGACTAAAGGTTTAAAAACATTATAACTAAGGCTGGGCCGATACCACTTTTTACCGATCCCATCCGATACCGATTTCGAAGAGAAAAATCTGCAGATACCGAGTCCCGATACCGATCATTGATACAGTCCCTAATAAAGAAAAACAATTTGAAATCATTGCATCAATAAGGCATAGGCCTAAATAAATATAATTATTTTTAAAAAACATTGGTTTAAAATAATACTGCATATGCTAAAATCATTTAAAAGCACAAAACTCCAGTAAAATTTTAACATTTTGCCTTGCAACTCCTAAACAGTAAGAGAATGCTGCTTGTAGTTTGGACCATTGGAAAGCTGGCGAAAAAAACCTTCAAAATGGTGTATTTAAACGTCAAAATCGGTCGACGAGAAGTGAAAATATCAATTTGGTTTATTACCGATTTATCAGGGTTTTATCTGCCTATCCCGATTTCTATCCTATCCCGGTAGGTATCGGTAATTGGTTTCGGCCCAGCTTTAATTATAACTAAGTTTGGCTGTCTCTTACAGACTTCATGTAGCATCAGCTGTAGCGTACAGGAAATTGCTTTGAGCCCGTTTGATTCGTTTCATCTCACTGCTTTGAGTCTGATGTAGATAGCATTTTTGGTGCAACCTGCCTGTTCTGTCCCAAGATGATAGATGGTGCAAGGAAAAAACTTGCAAGAACGAAAACTACGAACGCAGTCATGCATTATTTTTTAAGTACAAAATTTGATAGTGGAATTATAAGCAGCTGCTCACCACACATGAAATAAAATGAAAAAAAAAATAGCTCATCACCGTTAAACAGTGAATTGGATTAGACCACCAGCAAGGTGGTCTTTAGCTAGTCCACGTCATTAAAAAATCTAAAACACTAACAAATAATAAGACGGTAGGGACTCCATAGAAATTGTACAAAGGTTTTAAACAACTGCATAGCAGCAGTAATAAAAGAATAAATAGCAGAAAACTAATATATAGTAATGAGCACAAAAATCTAGAGATGCACCAATGTTGGCATCGGACATCGGAAATCGACCTTTTTTGGTTACATCAGCCATTGGTTTTAGGCAGCAGATGTTAAAACATCGGATATCCACAATTAAAAAAAAAATCATTTGGGACGGATGCGCCTTTTATTAACTTCTGGGTACTAACTTTTAGGCCTACAGAAATTCTAAATTTTATTTATGAAATCCTCTTAATAATTTTCGACTCCATGAAAAACGTAAGTGTTTCACTTTACTTTCTTAAACATCGGACCAAGAGATATCGGAATCTGATACTGCATCGGCCAATGTTTTTTCAACATCGGAATCGGCATTTTAGCACATTGGTAAAGTCTGTAAGGTTAAGAAGACCGTTGAACGCACTTAAGAGATGCTACCGTAACTGTCTGTTCATCTGAGGCGTTACGTGCAGGAACCACAACAAAGAAGTTTTGCAGGCATTTGTTTTTGTTTTTTGACACTCAATTTAAAGCAATGGTTTTGCGTCCTCGTAACTTGAGATCAAAGAAAGGTAGATCCTCTGCAAGAAAGCCACGGGAGAATTTTCAAAGTTAAGATTAGGTCTACTTTTAATTGGCATAGCTCCAGACCCAAAGATTTGGGCCGTAGATAATGAGGCAATTGCTACTCATTTAATAACGATTTAATAAAACTGCTCGTTGTATTCAAGGTAATCTATATTATGAAGATGGACTAGTGTACTCTTAAGAGAAGTCGAACAAAGTTCTTGTAGGCCTATAATTTGATATTTACGCATCCTTAAGTGGAAAGAGGGAGCGGGGAATGCCACCCCTCTCCTCCAAAAAAACGGGAGAACCAATTTTTATAGGGATTCACAACTTATTTTTAGTAGTGTACTGATAGTTGTTGACTACTTCTGTTTTCTTTTATTAACACTAATCAATGAAAGTGCATTTGAAGTACATAACTCGTCTAGGATCTGATTTTGAAGAAAGGTGAAATATTCATTCACGCCATCTAGCAGTGCAAGCGTCCCAAAGACAAGGCATTAGCAAATCTTTGAATATCAGCAGGAGCACACATTTTACTGTTTGCTTTGCTGTTGATGCTCGCACCTGTTTTCTATGATGTAAGTAGTTACTGTATTCTTGGTATTTAACAGGGACGTCAATAACAATGTGATGGAAATGCTCATTATGGCGTATGCCTGTAGAACCTCAAGCGCCCGCAACATTGTTGGCGTCATTCCATACTTGCCATACAGCAAACAAAGCAAAATGAGAAAGCGTGGCTGCATTGTCTCCAAGTTATTGGCAAAGATGATGTGCAAAGCAGGTCAGTGGTGCAAGCTATTTCTACGAGTTTTTATGGTAGGTTCTACCCTCTTGGGAATCGGTGTTGTCTACCTCTTCCAAAAAAAAGAAAAAAATTGTTTGGTTATAAAAATTGAAAGAGATAATATTCAAGGTCAGTTATTTATGAATGTTTAATTTTTGGTACAGTTATTAAGTTCAACGTACTTAGATACATAATTAATTTTTATCTCCTACCGAACAGTTGATTGGTTTTTATGATGATATCTGTACGAAAACATTCTGGTCAGTCCTACTAAAAATGTCGTAGCACTTACTTTGAAATACGGGAATCATCTTCGTAGCAATCGTTTACGCACAATTTCAAATAAATAAAACATAATGGCACAATATCTTTAGCAAATTTTCTAATGTCAATTCTCTAGAGATGTTGGGGCTCAGACGACAGTCTTATTCAGGCAAAATAAAACAGAAATTTCAGTCCACTATGTCATGTCGAACGTCGTTACGATCGTCTGCTTTTCAAATCGGCGGTCAAATGTAGCCTCCACCACTTGCAAGGCCGGTTTTCCACCTCTCACGCAGCTCATCATTAAACTCGCTACGGAGCAGAAACTGTATTCCAGATTGGATGGTCCCTGGATATTCATCAGTTCAACCTTCTCTTGGATGTGGTGTTGGTTGTGCTGATAGCTTTTATTTCTAATTGCCGTTCGAAAACATCAATTACCTGATAATTTTAGCATTCTTCTCCGAAGTATGCATTCTTCTCTAGAGGATTAAAGTTGAACGGGGTGCCAGCTCCGTAACCCAACTGCACTTGTGGGCATGTGCAGTTTCCCCGATATAGGCTGCAACCACAACTGATTGTCATCCTCTTTTCCTCTAGCCTGCGCCGCAAGCGCACGCTTCCGTTCTTCTCTCATCGTTTACTTCTCTGTCCTGTTTTTAACAGTTTTGTTTTCCCAGTCCGATTTTTCTTTTTCGGACATTCAACGCACGATCAGCGGATTATGCCTTGTCTCGTTCCTGTATACCGAACTGTTACCGATCCATGGCCGCCCAGCAATTCAGCGTTTCCCGTCTTCACAACAGTCCGAATTTGGCTATCCTGATTTCTCCATCCGTGTTTCAACATCACGGACGGCCTGCGCAGATCAAGCTGACAACGTCGTTGCCCGTTCTAACAAACGATGATTGCTATCCGTCGCCCGTCGATTCGGAGATTGTTGACGCACACTTCAATTCAAGTTTGTCCTTGTACGTCATCGCTCAATTCATCCTACTCTCATGACTGAATGAGCCTGTTTTCAAGCAACAGTCCGACTGTATCGTATCTTCAAGCAACTATCCGACTTTTGACATCAGTCCCTGTCCTGTTTTCTGCTATCTGAGTTTCGACTCAGTCTCCATCCTGATTTGAGCAGTCCGACTTTCGCTCTGTCTCTATCCTGTTTCTGCTGTCCGACTTTCAAGGTCATGGATTGCCAACGCACGCTCAAGCAGACGACGCCATGACCCGTTCAAAGGAAGCGACGACTAACACCAGAAACAAGATGGCCGTCCCATCGCCTCACAGTCAGTCGCCCGTCGATTCTAATAGCGTTGTCAGTCCTTCGATTCAAGTGTCTCCTTCCATGTGGCCAACTTTCATCACATTCAATTAAGAAGGCCATGAAAGTGAAACACTCTCACAGATCGTCATCTTCTAAATCGCATCGATCCTTTTCCGAATTTCCACGAGACTTCAAGCCAACTGTAAATCATTTAACAAGCAAGATCAAGACAATGGTCCTCGCTCGCTCCAGAAAAACAAAGACTGACGCCGCATCCAACTTGGCCGTCAAGCAACATGCAACAATCCGACTTTTGCCATCCCAATTCTGCATCCCTGTCTGGGTGTTTTGCACAATCTGTTTTTCTATCTCCCACCACAACACCAACGCAAGAAGATCAAGACAACGTGTTTGCCACTCTGTCCTGGTTTTAATTCAACAGTCCGTTTTTTTCTTCCCCAACCCTGTCCTGCTTTCAACAAGCAGTCCGAATTTTCATTTTTCGGACAGTCAACATATGCTCAAGCTGACATTGGCTTGGCTAGCTCTAACGAAGCATAGACTGATGCTGCATCTAAGATGGCCGCCCCACCGCCAAGTGATCCAGCGTTTCCTCCGTTTCTGTCTTCAAGCAACAGTCCAACTTTTGCTATCCTGATTTTTCAATCTGAGTTTCAAGACAGACGTCATCTTCACATCGCATCTTTTTCTGTCCGAGATTTCTCTCGACTTGTCATCACGTTCATCCAAGAACTCGGACTGTCCTTCTCAGCCTCTGTCCTCTCCGTTCATATCTTCAAGCAACAGGCCGTCTGTTCTCCAGTTCCTGTCCTGATTTCATGCAATCCGATTTTCAAGATCACGGACAGCCACTGCACGCTCAAATGGACGACGCTATGACTCGTTTTAATGAAACGCCAACTGATTCTGCAGCCAATATGGCCGCCCCATCACCTCGTAGTCAGTCACCCGTCGATCCGAATTTTGTTGCCCGTCCACCTTTTCATGTTTCTTCTTCTGAACGATCACTGTTTCCGTTTGGCCAACTCTCATCACTTTCCTCATTTAAGAAGGCCAAGAAAAAGAAGCACTCACACAGACCGTCTTCTTCAAAGTAGCATCGATCTCTGTCTGAATTTTCTCTCAATTTATCATCACGTTCATTTAGGAACTCGGACTGTCCCTCTCACAACAAGGTTTACTTCTGTCCTCACTCAAGTACAAGACTTTTTGGACCGTGCCATACGACAATTCAAGTACAAGCCAACAACAGACAGGCTACCATCATCTTCACAATGACCATTCCGACACTAAAAACTGGATGACCAACTCGTCCTCATCGTCTCTGTCCTTCTTCAAGCAACAGTCCGTCCTGATTTCATGCAGTCCGATTTTCAAGTTCTCGGTCTGTCAACGGACGCTCAAGCAGACTACGCCATGGCCCGTCCGCGGGGAACGACGACTTGTCCTACCTCAAAGATAAAAAAAAAAAAGCATGCTCATCTATGAACTCAGCCTGACCTTCACACAAGCATCAACCTTGTACTCATCTCAAGCACACACCATAATGGACTGTGCTGCACGTTAAGTCAAGTAGGCCTACAAGTCAACAACTTATATACCATGTTTCTCCATTCCCATCCGAGTTTTTAATTTTCGGCCCACCATCCAAGACAGCCGTTCCTTCGTCCTGAAGCCCGTCACCTGTCGTATCTGCTCATCAATGTTGTGGACTACCCTTCACACGATCTGCCTCTGTTCTCAAGTCATGTACAAACATTTCTGGATCATGCTGTCCGTGATTTCAAAACAAGGCCAGCCATCCAATCTGAAAATGCCTTCATCATCACTGGATTGGGCTACACATTTCTTGTCACCTCGAAAACGACACCAAGATTCTACATGGATCTTCGTTCCTCAGCTTGAAACTGAAATTGTGGATCTGACATCTCCCACACTAATCTTGCTTCCGTATCCGTTTTTAAACGACTCTCACAGCTGAACACGACAACTCATGGTCAAAGAAAAATCCCGAATATTTTTCTTACATGCATCAAGCCAAACCTTCCCCCGTTCAAGCAGACTGGACCACGCCAAAACTGAACGGAACTCCGATGTACTCGACACGCAGAATGATTCTTCCCTATCCAACGTCAAGGACATGGACTCATGTGTGTCATCCATGATTGTCAACACATGACAAAGCTTACTCATCCAAACTCACCTTTGTCTTCACTATTCTCTCATTTCAAAGCCATCACGAATTTTCTCCGTCCTCATCCAAGTTCCTGTGCTCGGATATAACATCCTTCGTAACTGGACTAGACCAAGCCAGGATCCACAGATACTCCGAAGGAACCTTCATCCATCATGGTGCTCCTTCACCCTTATTGCCTTTGGCTGATCTATCCTGAATCTGAAGGTTCCAGAACCATACGTTACACAACGTTCCTCTTCAGTCCACAAATCTAGAACATGCACTCATGGACCGTACCATTTGAGCTTCTCAACATCAGGCTCAACTTCCCCACTCGACACACCTTCTGGACTGGATTGCAAGCTCTTCGCTATCCTCCTAACAGATACCGTTGGGTCTGAATCACGGATAGCTATGCCAATTTTTTCCATCGCCCATCTACATCAACCAAGAAATAACTCCACAACAGTCTAAAAAAATAAATAAATAGACATAAATCGCTGGAAATAATACAAGGAAAATTGGAAATAAATAAATAGACATAAATCGCTGGAAATTTTCCAATTTTCCTTACAACAGTCTGAAACGCTCCTTTGCATCATAAACTACAGTTGCTTCCGCTTCAGGCTGCCGTCCTTCACCTGCCATCATCACAGCTAATTCGGCATCTTCAAACATCTTCATTCCATTGCAGATAGCCTTTGCGCATTGAATCTGCTGAGACTAGTCACAGATAGCGGCAACGCTTTAAAATCTGACGAAAGACTGTCTCAATGGGATCTTGGCTCATGCCCTATGAATCCGTCATGTGGTGTCCACCACCACAGATTGACGAGGTGCACTTCAAATTTTGAAAAATCACAGAAGGAGAACACCCCTAATCGATCAGCTGTTCCACACTGACAAAAACACAGCTGCTTCGGATCGTCATCTTTTGCTGCCTGCTGTCCATGACTGACACTGGTTGCAGCACCTTTGAACTTTCATCTTATGCTGCCCACTGCTCCCTATCAACCATTTTTCCGCACTCCAGCGCACAGTCGTCCTTCACCACCTGCTGTCCTAGCGGACAAAACTTGCATTTAATTGGGACTCCCATCCTTCGCTGCCTGCTGCCCCTAGACGGCATTCGTTGCAGCTCTTTTGGGCCTTCATCCTTCGCAGCTGTCACCCCTCGCCAACATTCATTGCAATCTCTTTCATCGCTGCTCCTTGGACCCTCACCCTTCACTGCTTGCTGTCCATCGCCAACATCCTGTTTCGAGCTTCAGCAAGACACCATCAGCTTCCAGGGACCATCTTCCTGCTCTGCTGAAAGCCCCTGACTGATTACGTTCACAACTCTGCAGCAGGTCATCCAACGTTACCTGTTGACCTCATCGACTGCTATTGCAATTTTCTGTCGCAAGTCGTTTCAAGCTAACTATCCTTCAATCATTAATCTACCAACTCCACTGCTCAGCTCAATACGATTCAAAAGCCTTTCCCAAAACAGCCACAGCATGAACACTGCTCAACAGCTCCGCTTCCATCCGGATTCATCTGCCTTCTGTCCTTCACTTACTACCTACCACCCGAGGACCTTAAGAGGGCAATCCAGATAATTGCCAGTCGTCGGAAGGTCTGCAACATTGCAGTTCTTTGACAATTGTCATTTGATACTCGCCCAATATACGACATCACCAGACACCCACCTTGGTAAAACCTTGTTTTTAAGGGAACTACCGCTGCAGAACAATCCCAATTTGTGAGTCTGCACAACATATCCATTACAACAACCTTCCACTTTCATGGTTTTGATCCCACCAAGACACTGAACTTTCATCAAAAACTACACCAATGAAACTTCATCAGAACTCGGATAATCTTCCCTTTAACCTCACGGTCTAACTTTGTCAGGGTATCGTTACACTGAGTTCCCAAGAAGATCGCCAGCTCGTAACCCTAGGGCAACTCGTCAGGTAGTACCCACCACCTGAGTTGACGAGGTCTGGGTGAATGCTAAAATTATCAGGTAATTGATGTTTTCGAACGGCAATTAGAAAGCCCATTTTGCCGGCCCTCCTGCCAGGCCAGCTGAAAATGGTTTCTATTGCATAAACGAAAACATACATTACCTTCACCCGCCCTACCTCCCCTCTGGAGTCACCACCTGATGAAACAGAGGAAAATAGGATGACAATCAGTTGTGGTTGCAGCCTATATCGGGGGAACTGCGCATGCGCACAAGTGCGGTTGGGTTACGGAGCTGGCGCCCCGTTCAACTTTAATCCTCTAGAGAAGAATGCATACTTCGGAGAAGAATGCTAAAATTATCAGGTAATGTATGTTTACGTTTAGGCAATAGAAACCATTTTCAGCCGGCCTGACAGGAGGGCCGGCAAAATGGGCTTTATTTGAAATTGTGCGTAAACGATTGCTACGAATATGGTCAGTCTTTACATTGCATTTTAAAGAAAGACGTAAGGCCATGCAAAAGTAATAGTTTGGTTTACAAGTGCGTGCGGTTGCCTTAAATTATCGGAGATCAAAGTTTTTCTATTCGAATCTTGGTCCCAACTGCTAAAAATCATATTTTCACCAAATTTGTACCGTTTTTGACATTCCAGTAAACCATTTTAACTGGCTCGAAACAAGCTTTTCAATGGTGCAAGTTTCAAACCTCTAGCTTACACCACAAAGAAGTTATTTGGAAAAAAACTAAAATATTTTGAATACTAGATGACATAAATAACGTATTAGCAAATATATAATAATTTTTTAGGCTGACTACACACTTTTTCAGCTTTGAACTAGCTACATGTCAAAGAAATTGGCCAGTTAAACAATATAAAAACCCTGGTTGCCTGGTGCTTTAATTTGCAACCTCGCGCGGAAACCAAACTTTTTTTTTTTACATGGCCTAATGTTTTGGAGAATAGCTTTCTTAGGTGTTTTCATCATCAGCTTCAACAGTGACTTGATTCTCCTCCAGCTTTAAAGTTGAAAATTTTGTATTGTGGAGTGAGTCTTAATTATGATACAGCCACAGCAACCTACTCCAAAGAGCGAGAGAAATTCAACTGTTGGCAAATTCATTTGTTTTGGTCTCAATGGTAGATTGACGGGCTGGCATTAGGTGTGGTCGGCTTCCCTGGAATATAGGGATGTACTGATGTGCTCAAATACCAATGTCGACGTCCGATTCCGATAACTCGTGGTCCGATGTTTAAGAAAGGAAAATGAAACTAAGTTACATTTTTCCCTGAGTCAAAAATAATTAAGAGGATTTCAGAAATGATATTAAAAATTTCTGTAGGCCTAAAATTTAGCACCCAGAAATTAATTATAAGCACATCTGTCACATTATGATTTAATAAAATTTTTGATGTTTTAACATCTGATGCCGATGCTCCGATGACCGATGTAGCCTTAAAAGGCCGATTTCTGATGTCCGATGCCAACATCGGTGCATCTCTAGAGGTATAATCTTCCCTAGAATTTCCACCTCAAAATTCTGAGAAACTTGCTCTTTATCGACCAGGAACTGTATTTAAGGGAAAGAAACGCTGGAGGAGACGCCGCTTGGGGAACTTGCTCTTCCCCAGATTCCCTAGCTGAATCATCACTTCCCTCTCAGTTTCACTGTGAATCCGCATCTATTTAACTCAACTCGCTAAGATGGTGACTGCAGTAATAAACCATGAAGCTTAAAGTATTGTACATCAGGAATGTACTAGCATATTAAGAATTGCAATGCCTCCGAACTAATCTATTCAGTGTTGGTGTCAGCTGGTTTTCTTGATTGTAGGAATAAAAATATAACTAATGAATAAACCGTGAAATAGCAAAAGTAATAGCGGACATTTTTTTTCCCCACTTGGTTTGGCAGGCTGCGTTCATTAGCATTTTTTTTTTTTAATTGGGAATTGAAGTTCCAACTGATCCTAATCATTGTTATGGATCTAAAATGTGTAAAGCCTGATTTATTTAATTTGTAGGTTTGACTCACATTATTACTATGGATTTGCACCAGAAAGAAATTCAAGGATTCTTTGAAGTGCCTGTTGACAATCTAAGAGCATCGCCTTTTCTATTGCAGTATATTCAAGAATCGGTAAGAAGCATTTTTAATGAACAGTCAATGTTTGTGTAAGTTGTTCTATCTTTAAACAAATTTTTTTTTTCAAAAATGCTTTAACTTTTCCATCCTATTTCAGATACCTGATTACAGAAATGCAGTCATTGTAGCCAGGGATCCTGGCTCAGCAAAGAAAGCTACGTCATATGCCGAAAGATTGCGATTAGGTACTTTGTTTTATTGGACTTCGTTTTATTCAGTTTGATAGGTATTGGTTTCGTAACTGATTGATTTCTTCTTAGTACACTCAAGAAATTGAAGCACGATGTGACTTGAATGTCTGTACCTAATTGGACCAGAAAAAAATATCTTTTTCAAAGTTTTTTGATCATTATGTATTGAAAGCTAAAATGCAATCGTGTTTGTGACTTCCTGAAGGATTGCTCTGACTGGTGACTGGGAAAAGCCCCTGCTGACACATGGAAGCCATTTCTATTTCACTTCAGTATTACTGACGTCACTGATTATTTTTGCGATATCTCCAATTTGCTTCACAATATCCACAATTAATTTATTCAAATACAGTACAGATATCCCTCACTTGTTCTATTTAGTGTTATCAGTAAGTGAATTGTTCATTGAAAAAATGAACCATCTTCTACTTTGAATGTTCGAAATCAATCGATCACAAATGTAACACTCAAATTCAAAAACAAAATACTGTCGGTACGGTATTTTGCAAATTTTCGATAGGCCTAATAGTCCGAGTGGTGTTAATTTCGGTCTCTCCTCTCTTCAAGAAGCAAGTACAAGAAAGGAAGCCTAAGAAGATAGAGACCGAAATTAACACCACTCGGACTATTAGGCCTATCGAAAATTAGCAAAATACCTACTGAGAGTATTTTTGTTTTGAATTTGAGCGTTGCATTTGTGATCGATTGAATTGTTCATATCAGTAATAATTAAATTAGTCATATGAATAGCTGAATTGTGGATGTCAGTAAATGAATTACCGATATCAGTTGATGAATTGATAGCAGTTTGATGTTAGCAGTGATGTTAGCAGTTTGTGTGTATTTAATATTTATTGATATTGTGATAAGCAATCCATTTACTGGTATTAGTAAATAGACCCACAGTAATCCATTTACTGATATCGTTAAATAGACCAAATTAATGATATCAGTAATTCTTTTATACAGGGTGATCCAACTAAAGTGTTACGAGCCGATATCCTGTGAATGGCTAATGAGAGAATAATAATGATAGAAATGCAATGATGAGTGACGTTTATACAAGAAAAAAGGAATGATGTTGAATTGATATTCCAAGGTCAATCTCGTGCTATCTTCCAAACGAGATACGATATGGTAAAAAAGTAAATTAGAAAATTGGACACAAGAAGACAATGTGACCACCAAAACCCCAGGTTCAAAATCAGATAATAAAATAGTTTCGATGGTGTTTAAAAGCTAACTGAAATGCTGGCTGCACTGCCAGTGAAGCCAACTTCTCGGCCAACATGTTCAGTGTTAGCTTTTAAACATCATCGTAACTATTTAATTTATTTATCCGATTTTGAATCCGTTTCTTTTTTTGGTCATATTGTCTCCTTGCGTCCAACTTTCTAATATACTTTTTTTGCTATATCACATCTCGTTAGGAAGATACCACGAGGATGACCTTGAAATATCAATTCAAGGTCATTGCATTTTTCACATGTAAATGTCCCTCATTACACCCATCATTGCATTGGATCACCCTGTAGATAATCTGAATATGTTTACTGTTTAAAGATATCAGCAAGTCATTTGCTGATGTCATAAATTTCACTAAATGAATTAGTGATACTGTATGTTTAAATGTGATTACTAATATCAGAAAATGAATTAGTAATAAATGGATTATTGATATCACTACTTTGTTTGTATTTAATGATAGGAATTCATTTAGTGATATTAAATGAATTACTGATATCAGTTTAAATGTGGATATTGGTAAATTAACAGATATCAGTGGAAACATTTTTGTTATACTTCACTACTGTAATTAATTTATAGGTATCTTACTATATATATACTGGTTACTGATATCAAATAAATTAGTGCTTTCATAATTCTGGAATAAAAGAAACGGCTTGCCATGGCGAAAGAAGTGTAGGAAATTCAAATGGTCATTCAGCGGTAAAGGGCTATATTGTGAATATTCTCTTAGTCCCTGCCATGATTGGAGGTTTTCTGCTTCATATCTCTGGGTTTGCCTATTAGACATATTTTGTTTCTAAACGGGTGCACCTTTGTAGCTTAACAACACACTAGAAGGAGACTAAAAGAGGATAAACTAACTGGTCATCCTCACCTCGAAAGGAGTGGACCGATCCAAATGCTTCAGCCTTTCATAGACATAACATTCGTGCATTTACGTATCATTTTACATACTTGGTCTTTAAGTTGTGTATCAATTCCTGTGGATAATGATAGGAGTCGGATTAAGCTTGATGTTTGAAACTTAAAATCATTGAAAACGTTTGCTAAATTATAGATTTGCAAGTGCAAGTCTGCAAATAAAGTGTAGAACGAGTATGTAAAATTTGAAATAAATATGACTGGGTTTAAATGTTACCCTGGTGACAGGCACCTACCCACCAGCACAGGTTGAGTAGTTAGTTCATTTCCTCTGCTTTTCACAGCTTATCACTAAAGAATTATTTGCTACACGGACATTTATTTACTAGCAAAGAAGCACTTGCATGGTTTTTATCTTGATTTCTGTGATGAAATATGTATAGTAACTACAAGTTTTATGCATTTACCGATAATGCGCATCTAAAGAATTTGACTTGCACCTAACAGAAAATCTCCATTTCTAGACAAGCTAGGACTTGACTCGGGGAGGTAGTGAAAAAGTACCTGAAAAAGCTAGTCGGCTGCATTTTTGTATCTCCAGCACCATTGGCTATCGAAAATTCACTGTTTGGATATTGAATCTTAGAATCTTTTGAAATTGTACGTACAAGTGTTTCACGTACAAAATCTGTTTTAACTCAACAGTTTGCCATTTTTACGTTTTGTTTGTTTTCAGTTATGACCAAACAAAAAAACCTACGTTACCTGAACACCCACTCTTTAGAATATTTTTCAGAGTTAACCGTTTTCAGAAAAGAATTTAAAAAATGAAGCTTGTACTACCTCTGTTTTTGGACGCAGTTTCATCCAAAAGCGTCATGTAGATACTCTCACAGCTTAAGCATACTTCCCAAACATAAAATTCCACTCAAGTAAAGGTGTGATTTCATTGTTTTTTATGCTTGTAAATTCGATATCTTACTAATTCCATTATGTGAACACCCCTTGGTTTCATTCAGTTGAATTATAGAGGTTCTACTGCACTAAAGTTGTACAATTAAGTTGGTTTGCATTTCAAAGGCTTGTGCATTCCAACAATTGTTATTTTTATCAGGCCTTTGCGTTATTCTTTTTGTTACTCTTTCTTTTAGGTATTGCTGTAATCCACGGCGAACACAAAGATTCTGAATCTGATATGGTGGATGGTCGTAATTCTCCCCCAACTGTGCCTAAGTCGAGAACAATGGAAGTAGCTTTAGACATAATGCCAGGTTGGTTGTTGTTTTGCTGGAAATTTAAGGATAAGATTTTTAATCCTCTTCACAATGAGTTTGATTTTTTTTGTTTTGCAGTTCTAGCAGCCAAAGAAAAACCTCCTATCAATGTAGTTGGAGATGTTGGGGGCAGGATCGCTATCATGGTGGTTAGTACAACTTCAGGGTCCCGTTTGTCGTACAATTCACAAAATATCTTCATTTTAATGAAATATCTCAAATTTGTTACAAATAAAATCATGAAAAAATAAATAATGAAATTTTTGAGAAA
>JAHWFP010050550.1:7315-25359 GCA_023313725.1 Lithobius niger | reverse complement strand
TTAAGAATTCACATTACAAGTACAAAAGTTATTAAAAACAATTTAAAAGACTCTAAGATGCATTGCAATAATCTGAATTGTCTGCCAAAAAAAAGTACTTGAAAGAAAGCCTGTACTTAGGGAAAAAATCGCCTTGACGCTCAAATTCTAAACTCAAATACTCATCACTATTCTTCGATAGGCGTAAGTCCATAAAGATGTAAGAATATAGTGCTCCAATCTTCTTCAGGCTAGTATTAATCAGTTTCTTACATTGCTGTTTGTGCTAGCTGTGTCGAGGGAATGATTTAAATAGCTTGGGTCTTGTAGCCCTCCATATATGTTAGGTCGAGCTTGTTGTCATTGTGTATCGGGCTGAGTTTGTTCATTGGCATGGTACTGCCACTTCGTAATCGGGTGATCACCAAGTTACCGACTGATAATATACTCTATCGATGGATTTGAGGGTTCTTGTAGGTTCATGACTGATGCACCTTGAAACAGCGATGTAAGAAATGGAAGAAAACACATTTAATGGCCTGAAGAAGATTGGAGCACCATAATTTAACATCTATATGGACATACGCCTATCACAAATTTGCAGCATACTGATGAGTATTTGCATTTTGAATTTGCGCATCAGGACGATTCTTTCCCCCGTATGTACTAACCATTCAAAAGTACGATGGTTGCATTTTTTCACGTACTTGTCGTTAATTTCCATAAAGTTTGAGTAAATCCCTCAATTGTCGTTTTCACAGCAAGCTAGGACATGTTTTGGACAAGTTTTTTGTTTTGTACAGGGCCTGAAAAGTCGTGGAATTCTGATTTTTAAAAATCCCAGTTTGTAAACCCTTGAATTTTGCATGGTTTTTCCCCCCAAATTCATGTGATTTCACATTCCTTAAGCCCACCAGGTGATGACGTTTGAACTTTTCGGCTTGCTTTTGAACATGCTAATAAGTGAGCCAGCCAGTGAGCATCAGCATTTCATCTATTATGTATGTCCTTTCATTAAACAGTCTTGATCATTCGATTTTTAAAAACAGAAATTACGCATATTTTCAGAACCAAAGTACTGTACCAGTATTCTTACAAATTTTCAGCAGACCAACGACGTCCAAACGAGATACGATACGGCAAAAAAGTAAATTGGGAAGTTGGACGCAAGGAGACGATATGACCAACAAAAAAAAAGATTCAAAATCTTAAATCGATAATAAATAAAATAGTTACGATGATGTTTAAAAGCTAACTCTGAACATGCTGGCTGCACTCGTAGCTCTTTTGGAAGATAGCACGAGGATGACCTTGAAATATCAATTCATTTTTTCTTGTATAAACATCCGCCATCACACCCATCATTGTATTTCTATCATTATTATTCTCTCATTAGCTCGTAACACTTTAGTTGGATGAAAGGTTTATCAAAGCTACTGCACAATTTCTGATCTTAAGGGGGTTGGGCATTAGCTAGGCCAGGGCATTTAATAGGCAATTTACAGTAGATAAGTTCACAACTCTACAAGTTTTTGTTTAGGAATTACGCCTTTTGCCTTAGTAGGTTGTGTTGTCATTAATCCATCTGGTTTTCTATGTGTATTTATAGGATGACATGGTAGATGATGTTGCCTCTTTTGTGGCAGCTGCCGAAGCCTTAAAGGAACGAGGAGCATACAAAATTTATGTGCTGGCTACTCACGGCCTTCTGTCATCAGACGCACCAAGGCTTATTGAAAACTCTGCAATTGATGAGGTTAGTTACCATTTCAGCAGTTGTAGTTGGTCTGTCGGTAGTAGGGTTGTCGTTTTAATATTTAACTGATAAGTCCACTAAAAAAAAAGAAAGTTGGTTCTCGGGCATTTTTCTCGAGAAATCCGTGCGGTTGGGCGGAATTTTATTTTTCACCCATATTTTTCTGTACATTTTGGAGAATTATTTTTTAGTTTGAGTAAAATAAAGAATACTGCCTCGTAATGCTTCTTACCACTTGTCCACACAATTATTTAATGATAAGAATGGTGATTTTGTATTTCAATTTCTCACTACGTGCTATTTTTGTTCTGTAACTGCTATTTTTGCCGCGTCGTTTCTTTTTATTTCCCATCAAAAGAACAGTGCGGGGGGCCCGAGAACCAACTTTTCTTTTTTGTATGGCTTAAGATGTTTAAATGTTTTGTAAATTTCATATAATGCTAGCCACAATAAGAAAAAAAGTTAAATAAGAATTGGTCACGGGACTCGATCCATCATTCACTTGGCTGGCATCTGACCAGTCTGACCACTGCGCCGTGCTTCGGTTACTCACATTATTCGAGGTATCCGGAGGAGACCCCTCGCTTATAGGGGAAAATTAGCACCGGCCACTAGCCAGGTGGCGATTATATGCCGTCATTTGGCGACTAAAAATTTAGCACCAGCGGCTACTTTGGCCACTTGTCATGACAAGCATGACTGCGTTAAGAACTTCCCCACTTTTGATAACAAAAATTCTGCTAAAGTTATTTAATTGCGACTGTTTGATGTAATCCTTTATGCCTTCAAATTTGCTTTTTAAAGTAATTTTTAAAAATCCAAGCGTCTAAATGAAATTAAAAATTGCTGCCAACATAAACAAAACTAAGTACTAATGCCCAGTTTGTTTCACTGCAGCTGGGGTATAATCAATTAAAAAAGTAGGCCTAGCCCATAAAAAATGTGGCAATTTTTGTTTTGTGACTAGGAAGGAGTGGAGGGCTCCCTTTTTTGTTGACTAAAATTTTGCTGTGGCGACTAAACTTTTGTCATCTGCTGGCCACTGGCCGGTACATCAAAAAGTTAATTTTCGCCTATACGGCCTCGCAACGTTCGTGGTTACACAATAACTATCGTTTGTTGTGTTTGTGATACAGGAAAAACTGATTTGATTGGTTTAGCAGTTGGTAATTAACTAATTATACGAATGTACAACATCATCTTCGAAACTCTGAACTCGACTTACTCTACCCCCAAAGTCGACTCCACAGGGTAGCGTTCTACCTGGAAAACCAGGATAGTTCATGGAATTTATCAAGTCTGGAAAATTCGGGGGAAAATTGGGGAATTTGATAAATTGTGCCGTAAGTCAAGGAATTTGAATAGTTTACCGAAAGTCTCTTTCACCTATAAATAATAGCTAATTCGGATTTAATTTTTTACTTCTAAAACTTTCACTTTATTTCAATTCAAACTTCCATGTCCTGTTTGTTTCATTTATGATGAAGTGAAAACTACTTAAAGCTTAAGTAATGTGGGCCTAAGTGCGTTTCTAGTTTTGTTCAGATTATTTCTACTCTTTACCAATACCAGTTAGGGGAGTGCAATTTTTGATTTAGCAAAGTAATGCGACATAGTTACAGTGTATTGCGATTTGAGTGGCAAGTGAAAAACATTTTTCTGGTTCTGTACTGCACCTTTTTTCGACCAAAAAAAATCGGGGGAAAGTGTCAGTATTGGTCAGGAAAAATCAGGGAAGTTCATCGAAAGCTTTTGAATGCCACCCTGCTCCAACTCGACTAGACGTTAAAGAAAGTTGAACTCACACACCTCGAATGATTCTCAGCATTCTGGTTACTTTCGGTTTCTGTTTAATGTTAAGTAAATAATAATGGCTGAACACTATTTTCACATTGGTTTTGGATTGTTGATTTAAATCTTGTGTTAGTAACATTACTACAATAAAGCCACAGAAAGTTTGCGTTGATGCATCCACACTATTCGCTTTGTAGGATTGTGGCGTTGAATGACCTTTCTATTATTATTATTGTTATAATTTAAAAAATGAGTGAATGGAGATCTGGCTCATTTTATTTCATTTTAATGTAATGGACTGGTCTCCATCGCAAAATCATCATCTCTGCGTTACTTATGGGATCCCTTCCCTGCTAAACAACGCCTTGTAAAACCCATCATATTGCATCATTCATAATGTATGCAAAATTTGGATGTCACATTTTGCAATTCCACCTACTACTCACCCTCCCTCTCCTCCCCCTAAAATGTCCAGTTCTTTAGGTTCCTTTCATGGTCACTTTGTCGATTTATATTTCTCATACAGAAAAAAAGATTTTTCCTTTTTCTTTTATACCCACTTTCATGTGCAGCGAGTCTCATCATTTAATACCTTTTTTTTTTGCTTCATTTCGATCAAATTAGCTGAAAATTGGCTGTCAGCAGAAATATTGCGGTTAGCAGAAATATTTGCTAAGCTGGCAGAAAATGAGAAAATTATGTGGCTGAGGGGCGTAGTAACACCACAAATCATTTCAGAACTCGGGGTGTTAACATTACTGAGAAAAAGGAACATGAATAAGCGAAATTTTCTCCATAGAAAAGCATAGGGCAACTGACTCAACTATATCTGAATAGTTTCCACCCTTTGTCTTTTAATACAGACTGAAAGAAAAGTTTCAGTGAACATGTTTGCAACTTATTCGTGTGCCCAAAAAAAATGAAATTAAGTTATTGAACAGTACAGTGGCAAAATTTTGCGCAGTTCCACTCTAATCTGAATCTTTAGGTCTATTATAGTATAATGTTCACGTTTCAGTAAACCTAAAAACACATCTGTCGTTTGTCTTGTTGCGGACTTCGTAAAGTGGATTAATTTTGTATTTTAGGTAGTTGTCACCAACACCGTTCCTCACGAGATCCAAAAAATGCAGTGCCACAAGATAAAGACGGTAGATATCAGCCTTCTGTTGTCTGAAGCCATTCGACGTATCCATAACAAAGAGTCGATGTCCTATTTGTTCAAGAATGTTACCGTCGATGACTAACATGTCTTGCAACGACACCAACACCCTTTTGTGAAGCCGTTGTTAGTTTAGTTTTGTGTGTGTGGCTTAGCTTTTTTCCTTTGTATTTTTTTGCTTGTGCCACTGAAAAACATGATCGTTATTCATTCCTTTTTACGTTTTGAGCGCTAACAATTCATGATATTTTTATTTTGTAAGCTAAGATGCATGTTAATAATCATTGTTAAGTTTTTGTTAGTTTCTAAAAGTGGGGTATTTTTGTAATACGGTTTGCCTACTTTAAACGGGACCAAGGAATAATTGCTTTGATTTAAATTGTACATTTTGTTAGCAGTGTCTTGCACGATTATGTACGCAAGATCATTTGCGTAGTTCTTGTAGAAGTATTGTTACGTTTATTTTGAATGCATTGCTTGCACGTACGTTTTTGATATTTCTTTGGAATCAACACATTTGAAGCAAGAGAATCAACATTTACTGAAGTGTAGAATTCCTAACTGACAACTTTATAAGGGCGTATCCTTTCAAAATGTTAGTACTTTGTATAAACCATTATTAGGCAAAAAAAATTCTTTATTTAAATACTGCATGAAGAGAAGCTAAGCTGGAGTTTAATACTTCATACATAGTTCTATTTTCCATTTCTGTAAATGTCCCATTCCCTAAGGCATGCAAAGTTAGTTTAATGGTTTACAGATGCCTGCAGGTACATTAAACTATTGCTGGTTAATTTTTGTGTGTTGGTTGAATTCAGTATCACCATTAAAATACCCCATCAAATTTGACATTACAATACACACATGTAATGCTAACAAAAAAGGTTCAAACCAGTAACAAGTTATTTGACTTTTCAATAGTTGAATATAACGCTTTTACGTAAGCTTTCATCTTCAGGTCTTCTAATTTGGTTCAACAAGTATAGGTGAAGTGCTTACATTCATCTATGAAGTCACGTTTTAATTTATTTTTGACACTGACAGCTAGGTTACAACACATTAGGGGTTTAAAAAAAATCTGATGGGTTTATTAACTGTTACATTTCCTTAACAAATTTCCAGGTGTCCACTTGCAACTACATTCTGAGCCATCTGACAGTGAAGATATCAGCACATAACAATTTTGCTAATTTTGCTGGTTATATTTTACTTCAGTGTTGGTGACATAAATTTGTACAAAGTCCAGTTGTATTAATCCTCAGCAGACATTTCAGCTGGCAATAAAGCAAAGCACGAAATGTAATAAAAGGCTTTAGTTATTTCCTTTCAGGTTAGTTTGTGGTTTGATCTATGCTCAGCTGATAAAAGGTCTCTTTATAGCAAACAACCTAGTGCCAAAAAGCGGTTTAAACAAAATACACAACCATAGCCAAGCTTGTATGGTTGGATGAGCAAAGACAGTTCACTGCTTGGCAAAAAGTGTTTTGTCATAGGCTGCCTTCCAACCATTAACAGATCTGGCTTCAACTACATTATGAGGAAGCCGGTTCCAGTGGTCAATCGCACGATATGAAAAGTGCTTCCCGTCATTGGTGTGTTGTAACTTGAGGTGGTGTCAACGAGTGCCAACAGGGGAGGGGGGGGGGGGTGAATAATCCTTTAGCGTCAGTGCGATCAATCCCACTCAGAATTTTGTAGGTGTGAAGTAGGTCACCTCTAATGCGGCGGTCGTAAAGGCTCGTAAGGCCAAGCTCCCTGAGCCTAGCATCGTATGAAAGTAGACTCAGTCATGGAACAAGCTTGGTAGCGCACATATGAATGTGCTTGTAGTAGGGAGGTTCCTTTACAACGAACTGTGAGTGAAGTGATTTCATGCAGAGTGTAAAATCCTTACAAATAAACCAAACTATGTGTTTTGATTGTTAGAATACTGCGAGGACAATGTAACTAATTTTCCATTAAGTGAAAAAAAACTTCAATATTGGGTTGTGGTTCAAAATTGCCTCGTTCTTTGTCTAATGAATTCAGAAACCCCTAATGCAGTACCTTCGTGTTAGAAAATCAAGCAGCATGCAAAGAGTTAACTTGATCTATGTGGAAATTTTTGAAAATGTAATAACCGGGTGCACATTTCAAATATCTCCGACGCAAGCTTCGTACGTAACAGACAAAACCTTTTTCAAGGCTTTTCAGAGCTAACTAACAATCAATCTCAAGGCTTTTTGCACAGTGAACTATCAAATTTACCTTTTAATTCCAGTATTTTTCAAGATAACATGGTTGGCACCAACATGTTCTTAAAAATTCCCCCAATTTGCAATTAATTTTCTCTGAAAAATCTTTGATTCTGCAAATTCCGTGACATTAAGGCTAGTTCGTTGAACTACTGAGGTACCCACACATCAATTATTTCACGTTAATTTAAAAAATACAATGATATAAGAAGTCGTGAAAATTCTGCAATTGCAGAAAACACGTGCATCTGCTTACGATGGTTTTTAGTACTGTATGTGTACTGTTTGTGAAAAGACCCTTACAGTACTGACAAGAGCTATGCCTTATGCATCGGTTCGTTTTATGGCGGTGTTTGCACCATACGGACAGGTGGCCAACCAACTAGCTAAAAATTGCTCTTCATAGGGAGAAATTCGTTATACAGAGGTTTGCTTGTTGAGTCTGCTGTGTGAGCATTGCAGGAAAGCTAACCATTAACCTAGTTTTTACATCACGGAACCTGTGTACAGTATGTAGGCTACCTTTTTTTTTGTGTGTGTGTTGTAGTATAATCTAAAATACACAGCCGGAGAAAATTTACAATTGGTCAGACCGTATTTCTATGCCTTGCAGCTTGGAACCGCAACGACGTGACAAAGGAGGTTGTTCCAGGTACGCACAGCACGATAGGTAAAAAAAAAGTACTTGTGTACGTCAAGTCTTTCCATAGTTGATAGCGTTATTCTCTGGTTCCAACTAGTGGGGCAGCATGAAAGCAATTGCTAGATATGCACCTTCAAGGGTAAGAATCAACGAGTGTGTTATATTTCTTGGGTCTCTTTGTAGATAAGAGAGTGCAGTGATGGCACGAGATACGTTGCTGATTGTCTTGTTTTCAGGGTCTGAATGTCTTCAGCTAGTTCAAAAGCAAATTCAAAATTAGGGAAGACGTCGGCTGTACGCAATGTTTCAAGGTCTAAGTGCAAGAAATGGTTACCTACAATGTCACTGAAAACGGAGTGGAATAATGACTTGTTGGGAGCTATCTTCGCGATTAAAATGGTACAGTTTATGGCTGGTTTGTTGGATGTGTTGTGTGCCAGGGTACGTCTTCTCCACAGAATACAGCAACTTGTTACGGCATTATGTCTTTTTTTCCAGGCTTATTTTTGAATATTTTCAAAGCCGTGGGCCATAATTGTATTAGAATTGTTATAATCAGGACATGGCCAATTTCGTAAATGTAATGCCTTTCATTGGCTGACTGATGGCAACGTTGTTGAGTTTAACAGTGAGAAACTACATGATGGAACTTGTGATTCAATATTTTGCCAACTTGAGGCCAGCTACTTCCTAAATAGTTGGGCAACTGTGTCTGGTAATAGGTCATTGGTGTGATGCAATACAGCCAACATGGATGCGCAATACTAACGATGCAAGTCTGGGATAATGCTTTTACAAATGGAGCCTTATGTGCCTTCAACATGTGGCATTTATACTGCATTAAAACATTTTTTATGGCATTAAAAGTGCAAAACCAACCTTGCAGCAATAGCTACCAATTTAAATGTTTTTTTTCGATGTTTGTAGTCCTGAAATGTAGTCTTTTGCTGCTGAAGCTCATGGTGCACGACTACGGAAGAAGCCTGGCTTTATTACAAACACAATAAAATACAACGTTGATTGCAGACCATGGTCTCGTAGTAGCCTAGTTCAAAAAATAGTACTAATGATTAGACCAAGAAAAAATAACTAAATATGTTCTAATTTCTAAAGCTGCGCCAATACTGGATCGGATCGGTTGCGGTTACTTTTGCAGAAATGTCGATAACTCGGATTTGCTGCCAGAGTGGTCGATGATTTTTTTCCAAGTCGTTAAGTCAATAAATTTCTGTCAAGTTGCTAAAACAAATATTACAATAAAAATGAAAGCAATAAAACCAATAATAATAAAAAAAAAGATTATGTTCGGCGATTTACCAGCCATCTAGCATTCTGGCCCTCTGCTTGCTCACATCTCGAGATCCCCACCTCTCTTCGAATTTTTCAACCATATCTGGGTAGAGGGCTCTTTACCAAAATCACGAAAGGAAGCACGTTTTCCTTCCCATTATAAAACCCAGTAAGGAGCCTTCAAATCTGTTGAGCTATTTGAGCTGATGGTTAACATGACTAGTCTGGAGGTTAGAACGTGTTAGTGTATTCTCAGCGGCACAGAGTGAATTTGACCCTGGATTACGTGTCACTGGAATTGACTTCCAAGAAGCTTTCTACTGCACCAAGTTGCTGTGTTCTTTGATCTAGAGAAGGCTTATAATTCCACCTAGTGATAAGCAGTTCTTAAGAGTCGCTATGGCTTGCATGATAGCTTGCCTTATTTTGTGGAGGACTTTTGTCTGATCAGTGTTTCTGTGTGAGAGTTGGCACTCCAATCTGTTCGTATTACCTGCCGGAGACAGTGTTCCCCAGGGTTGATTTGAGCGTTAATTGCCTGTGCTAATAGTAATAAATGGGCTAGAATATCTCCATACCACAATCCATGCTTGATCGTGCAAGGTGCATGATTGGGCGTCTACCCATGGTTGTCACTGTACTCCAAGCAAGACTTGTCTGCATCCTCTTTTGTAACCACCTTCATCATGACCCTTGACCTCCTAGGCGGAACTGGTGGCTGCAGAGACCCGATTTCTGGGTGTCCTTTTTGATAAGATTACTCGAGTTTTGTGCAGCAAATGCAACCTTTTGCAGGTTTTAATTGGTCCTGGTTAGGGTGCTGATAGGACAATGCTGTTACATTTGTACTACACACTTGTCAGAGTTCGATCTAAGTTGAACTGTGGGTCTGTTGTGTACGATTCAACCTGCAATATGTCATTAAAGATTTCGAGCCCCATATGTCATTTGGGGTTTCTGCATTGCAATGCATGCGTATTGTACGAATCCCGTGGAGAGCCTATTATGTGGAAACTGGAGCGCCCTCAGGCATAAGTATTTATCTTTGCAACACGCAGTCCGTTAGCATGGTATGCCAAAGATTCCTACTCGGGAGGTGGCCTTTGACCAGAGTTAACAACTTAGCCAAGAATACTAGTCGATTAGGGATTCACAAATAGTCAGTAGGCGTATTGCGAGTCTGCAGGTTTTGTTTACCCCGGGATGGCCGAATATCATTTTATGGCTGTGACCCATGAGAGGTACCTCATCCTGAGTGTAGTTACGCACTTTTAGCCTTCTGAAATGCTGACACTAGAGAAATAGACTTGCAGGAATATTGCAGCCTTTTGGCCAGCTACAGAGGCTGTGGTAATATCTTTACTGATGGGTCATGACTGACTAGCTTTGCTTCTAGATCTCCGCAGAAGCATTTTGTTATCTTCAGACTCCCAAGAGTGCAGTGCAGAGTACTAACATCTTTGACGCAGACAGTCTCATTGTCAATCCACTTGCAAGGCAAAACGGTAACCCTGTTTTGGGTGTCAGGTCACGGCGGGATCCTGGCAATGAGCAGGCTTACTTAGCTGCCCGAGTTGCCGGCGATAAAAAAAAAATCTGCCAGTTTTGGCATCTGAGGCATGCTCCATCCGTGCATGCTCAACTTGTGCGTAAACGGCAGGGCGTATAGACTCAGGTTACTGACAAGAAGTTGCGTACAGTTAGGTCAGATGATAGTCTGGCACTCTTCATCAGGAGGTTGTGACACATCTTTGCACAGACCACACTAGTCTTGTAAGAACGAAATCAAAATTACAAATCAAAATTTAGTCCACGTGAAAAAAAGGAGTAATATCATATCAAAGCCAAAACTGGTAAAAGAGACCGCGAAGTTACACGAACACTTGTTCCGTTGTGGAGATAATGCTGATACACATTCCTTGCTCTGTTTGGCCTTACAGTTGCACATATGCAAGATTTTCCCCCCACGAGTTTGGTGGATATACAAGATAGCGTCGTTTTGCATGCGATCGGGAATTTCGATTCTACTACGGGGTTCTCACAAGCATTAACACGGCGCCGCACTGTCAGACTATTCATAGTTTTTAGGCAGTTCACTAGCGATCGTTTGTTTTGCGATCGTGATTCGGTTGGATACATTCATGGATTCGTATTGACATGCACATGCGCAAGAAAATAGTTCCCCTTTATGGCTCTCGAAATGAATGTTTTTGTCTACCAAAATTGACGAAAATGCTTGGAACAAGTTCATATATTACTAATATATCGCATTTGCTTTTGCAATTCGCATTTGCTTTTACTAATATATCGCGATTTTGCATTGTTTACAACGATTTTTCTTGACGAAATTTTTGCGTGCGTGCTTGTTTAGCGTCTGCCAAGTTGCGTTGGTTTTAAATTGCCGATGCATAAGAAATATTTAGATCGAGCGTATTTTGGCTTGAATGTTGTTCATTATACACTTTGGTGGTCGATTTTACACAGTTCATGGGTTGATCTCACCTAATAAATCTGTAGTGATCGCTTTGTTGGTTTGGTGCGACCAACTTCTCACCTCGTGGCCACGGTTTCCTGTTGGTGGTGGGCCCCTCGTCGAATTTTGTAGTTTTCGGGTCAAGAGTCAGACTGTCGGCTGCCAACTCTTGCTTCGGGTTACCACGTCGGGCGTCAACTCTTGCTGGGATGCGTCGGGGTGCCCATTGCCGACGACGATCCCAGACAAGCACGGGAAGAGATTGGGACAAACCTTTTCAATGACAATTGATTTATTGGCGTCACATAAGTCAACTGCACTGATGGAGGCCATCTTTCTGTCTCCCTCTCTACGGGTTCGCCACTAGGTGGCGAGCGGGCGCTCGAGTTGGGGAAGGCCAACCGTGTGAAAAATATCTAAAAATCTGTGTGTAATTTCATTTCTAATCTCACGATACAATCGGTATCGTCGTACATAATTTATGTAACCTATTAGTGTGCTCCGTAAACGGTACTCTGTAAATAATAAGGACTAATAAATGTAGTGGAATTTGACGACCGATAACTATTAACACCACTGATTTATACTGTATACTGCTACCTTGCGCAAAATTCAAATTTGCTAATCTAGCTAATGTCTGCGCAAAACTGGACCTATGTTGCTGGATAAATCTTTGGGGCAACCAAATTGTGCGATCAACTTAGAAAACTTTCTGGCAATTGTTTCAGCTCTCTTGTCTGGTATGCCAGTAGCAATCACAAATCTGCTAAAATCTTCAACAATTCCACGCTTGCTTCTATGGAGCGGTCCGATAAGATCTATTGTCCAGGCCTATCCTGACTTCTGTATAGGCTTAAAGTGGCGCTATCACCGATTGAAAGTAGGCAGAATCTGGCAACATCTAGCACTTCTTGCACCAAGCGAAGGAATGCACAACAGCATTTCTTTTAACAAAACAAGCCATGACCTCCTTAATTATTGTGTGAAAATTTGGTACATCCACATGCACCTGGGAGTGAGCTATGAAGGTTAACTATATGACTGCTGGTAGATGGCACCATGGTATTTTCGTTCGCTTTTCAATTGGTGATAGTGCCACTTTAAATGCTCTTAACATAGCTTTATATGATTTATTTGGCCTGTTATACTATTGACAAATTACGCATGATTGTCGGAAAAATCGTATACTTATCAATTCTAATGTTTGCCGTTTCGTACTGCAGCCAGCTGACTGGGACAAATGATAAGCACGAATACAATGCGTAATTAGCATCTAGGTATTCACATTTGGGCTGTATTTTCCATTCGGCCCTGTTCTGGCTTTCCTAACAGGTTCTATAAAGTATATCGTCATAGTCTTTGAAACAAATATTTCTATTGCTTGAAGCTTCGATCCAATCTACTCTGAGGACTGATCTTTAAGGTGAATCGGGATACCTCCAAAATACTAATCGGAGTTGCTCTGTTGGTAGGTGTGCTTTTGTCCAAGATGGGTATTGACTGTCTAGCACACAGATGGAAACCTCAGTTCGAGAGTGTCTGCTGCTACAAGTGTTTCTCCAAGTCTATGCTTGATTTCAAAATAAAAATTCCCTTAAAATAGCACTACCACCGTTTGAAAGTCTGCAGAATCTGGCAATGTCTAGCGCTATCTAGCACTTGCTTCCATCAAGCGAAGGAGTGCGCAACACTATTTCTTTTAAAGAAACAAACGAGCTAAGTGCCTCCTTAATTATTATTGAGTGACATTTTGGTACGTCCTCGTGCTCCTGGGAGCGAGCTGTAAAGATATCGCAGCCGCTAGATGGCACCATAGTATTTTCAGTCAGTGATAGTGCCACTTTAACTGGAGCAAAATTCTTTCCATTTTCGGTGGCAAACTTGTTGCACAATATAAATAGCATGTTGCGAGGTGATCTGTGATCAAATAAAAAGTTTCTCCAAGTAAATACATACAGAAAGTATCCACAGAAAACACTATAAACTTCACTGAATATATAATGGCTAGAACAGTCAGTTTGATGCTGACAAATCCCCCAGTCGATCTAGGGACTTAGCCTCAGAATCTCTTTCATTGTTATGGTTTCCGCTGCTGGGGTAAGCATTCTGGATGTATACGCAATTCGTACCACCATGCATCTGGCTTAAACATCTGCCTAAAGCATCAGTTTCTAAATAGAACCGTTGTGAAAAATCCGGATGGTTTAACGTGGTTCGCGGCTCTGAGACATTGCCGGACCTAGGGTATTCCTCCATAGCTGTGGTTTTATTCTTATCAGCTCTGTCTTTGTCCTCGACAAAGCCCAAAAACGTGGCTGTGATGTCGTGCAAATGAGCATTTTTCGGTTCCGAATTTAATTCCTGAATGCTTAACTATCTAGCCCTCGATCCACATGACCGACTCTGGACTAGACATAAGTACATCATCCAAATAAAACAATGTGTGCTGAGTGTGTCTGCTGTTCGCAATATTGAAATGTGCTGGTGTGAGGTTGGCTTTCCTGCGAGCCAGTTGGGCTGCATCGCAACATCACCTAATGAACTTTCCCCTCCCACCCAACGCCCTATGAATGAACACACAGTGTAGTCGAGAGTGTGAGCTAGACGGTTGATGTTGCCTCTGCATTAATTTCTCATTAATCATCAGTTTGGCTTGGATCCTTGAATTGATTACCGTCACATCACACTTACACTGCTACAACGTAACAATTGACGCCTACAACAGAGACCAAAAGTTTTTTTTTTACACAATTATAGCCGATCTACGAAATAGAATGCGAGTTTTACCTCGTGGCTGTTAGGGTAAAGTGACACGTATTGCAGTAACTGACTGTTTGCAGTGAATTGCTTGTGCATCTTTGCTTTTGTGTTAATGCGAACTGTCAAGTGCTTATTTAGTGACGTACATCGTGTGAAAGCTTTGCGTGTCAAAATCTTTATCGAATCGAAGGACTATTGGAAGCACATGGCAAAAAAAGCTCTATCAAGTTGTGATGATAGCCTACATGGTTATTTGGTGGGTTGCTGCTGTTTTTCTTATCCGTACCATAGAGAAGCAAGAACACTGGGACCGTTATAGCCAATTCCATTTGCACCCCAGCGGCTTGACGGTGCTGGAAAACCCTCTCTTTTCCCGTTTGAAAAATTGTGGGCTACCACTGTATGGAGCTTTATGTGCGAATTTCGCATCACAACGGCACCGGCTTGTTATCAATGGGTCGATCGTGGTGAAGCGGCATTACGACTGACGTTTTACTTGCCAAGACTAGTTCGTGGTATGTCGGTGCTTCATTCGCCTACAGGATAACGACGCCGAGCTGGCAATTTTGGACAAGCGCTACAGAAGATTGCCTGACGTACAATGTCAATATGCGCTCCGCCACCTGTTTTGGCCCTTGGGTGCCACACGACTCCTTTGCAGACACCCGCAATGAATCGTTTATTACGGTAGTGGGGTTGAGGCGTGGGTGCAGCAATTGATACTAATGCACTTCATCACGCAAGAAGGCATACGTTCGTCCCACCGTTCCTTGTTGGTGATGCCGCCGAACTGGTTCTTTGCGGGACGCCGCCCCTCGCAGTGTTATACTCCGCGATCAAGTAATTGCGATCGGCGAGGTGAAAGTGCGCGTTTGATTATGTGTTTGTTGGGGTTAATGTGGCTGCCTCTTGTGCAATAGATTTACCATGGGGCACGTGGATGATGCCGAGCATTATTGTGCTTTGCAGCACGCAAGCAGAGCTCTGGTTGCAGCTGGTCACATACGTGCTTATCATTGGTTGGCGATTAGCGGTTGCACAGTTGGGCAACTCGCTCGTATGTGCTAATGTTTGCGTGGAGTTTTTTTTTTACTCTGTTACGATTCAATGTTTCTGTTTTGGCCGTGTGTGTGTCGACATGTAAGCTTTTGCTGGTAAGTGATGGTTGGTGTGATGGTTGGGTTGGTACGTTTGGACTGTTGCTTGGACAGTTGAGCATTTCTCAAAGTTATTGTTTGGTTAACTACGCTTTGCGCCCTTATCTTAAGCGTGATCAACTCAGAGGGGGAGGGGCACTTCGATTGGAAGTCGGAGACCACAATTTCCGAGTGTGTTCACTGTTTGGGTTGAGTTGTTTGACAGATTGCTTTTTTTTTTTTGTAGGATACCTTTTTCAAACCTATTAAATGGCTGTTCGGATTTAGTAATTGGCCGAGTTGTTGGTTGGAACTTATCACGTTGGGTATGTAAGTGATTGGTTAGACACACTTGGGGCCACTGTGGTTGCATCCCTTGTAATTTTGGGGGTCATACGACGTAACTTTCGCACTGTTGGGAAACGGAAATCATTTTAGGAGAACTTGGACGTTGTCTTACTGCGGAAATCAGCCTCTGTACTGGGTGATTGACAGCAATTAGGTTTGGCTCACGTTATCTAACTTTCGATGTGGGGCGGGGCTATACTTTAAGTGCTCATGATTTTGTAGTGTTTAATTTGCAAGTGTTCAATCGGGGTGACAATGCGGTTACATGCGGTGGCACTGGCAATCTGATAAATCCTGGGTTTTGGTGACGGAGAGTTAAATTGGAACCAATTGTTATTGTCTCACGTAATTATGTGACTACATTGCTACTTACGATTTCTTTTGTTTTGCAAACTTACTTTATCGTGTGTAATCTAAACATGGTGGTACTTAGGATTTTCTTTTCGTTTTGCAAAATTGTCTTACTGTACGAATAATCAATATGGCTAACCTACGATTTCTTGTTGCATGGTGAATTACTTAATTGTGTGAAATCTCGGTGCGGAATCGTTTCAAAATTGGGTAATTGGTCTGTTGTGTGTCAAATCAAGGACGGTTGGCTCAAGGTTTTATAATTTTAGGGAGTCGTTGCACTTTACCTTTTCTTTGTCTGTGGAAAGTCTTTTTATTGTGTAAGTTAAGGTTGTACTTTTTTTTATCTGTGTAATTTAACGAATGTGTAGAATCAAATTTGATGCATGTTTCTTCTGGTAACTATATAGAGTAGAGCCGCCTTTGTTAAGAAGGCTCATCTCCACACGATACACAGCAATACCACGAATAGCTCAGCCAAATCTGGGTTTATTCTACACTCGAAGTTCAGTGGAAATTACTCGCGTCTCGCATAAAAGTGGAAGTCAGCTGGGAAGATGTTAAATTGTACACAATGCTGCCGCTGCCTGGCACGATATATTGGCTCATGGCGCCATTACGCCTGAAGAGAGATGATGAACACGAGAGACGCTCCGATCAAGTGAGTTGCTAGCAAACGTGGCGCCTCCGGGTAAAATTCCAAACAAATCTTGTCCCGGGCGGGGGGGGGGGTTGTGAGGTTGGCTTGGCTTTCCTGCGAGCCAGTTGGGTGGCATCGTAACCTCACCTAACGAACTTCTCCCCTCCCACCCAACACTCTGTGAAGACGGTTGTGTTGATGTTACTTCACCCCGAAAACACAGAAAACCTAAGGAATGGCAACAACTGTAGGCTGCCAGGTACAAACAGAAAGAGCTATGTCAAGTGTTGTACAGTTAAAAATATATTTTATTTTCACTTCTATATATACATCGTTTACCTAGAAAACAGACTATCAATAGTATTTAAAAACAATTGGCATCATTGAAGAATAGGAAAAGCGATACATACTTCAACTAAGTAATTTTTCTCCTGCTTCATAAACATGCACACAGCCATTTTGAAACCCGAACATTAGTCTGCCTTGACTAAGATTAGTAGTACAGCAACATGTCGTGACTGTCTTACAGCTTCTCATCAAAACAGTTACTTGCATCCTTTGCATATCCCAAACACCAACCTCTTCACACCCAAAAGGGGCCGCCAGGTAATTTTTGTTAGCCACACTTCGAAATAAGCTAAAGAGTTAAAAACATTATCAAATACATATGAATTTTCAAATTCTGTATATTACAGAACAACCAGAATAAACTTGCAAATCCGAGTGAGCATACTGGAATATGGTATAAAATCTCATTAAGGACCATACTAGTGGCCCGCCCACCAAGTTCAATTGTCAAGACTTCATTCTAAGAAAGTCATTGTTCAATTACAGCATTGTTGCAACTTGCATAGTGGCCACTAGCTTTTTTACTTCACAGAAATCAGAGCCGAGAGAATTTCACAGTGGTGATGATAAATACATAGGAAGCGAAACAGCCTGACAAGCAATAGTTGTATTTGAATCAAGTGCGTAAACTGTTTCAATATGATAGAAGTGCATGAAGATCATGGATTTCAGCTGACTACCACTCATTGGCTACTAATTAATTCCACTAATGTAAAATAATTTATTCAACAAATATGAATGAAATTTGGTATTCAAGACATTTTAACTCAATAGGTGCCTTTTATGGTTTGACATTTGGGGAGGCATTAACAAAAAGATTGCTATCATTTGTAATACTATTTTCATGTATGTTGGGAAAATGCCACCTGTGGTCAAAATATTATCACTCTTTATTAGTAACAATACAAACTGACTACCACAAAATCGGCAACACAAACATTGTCGATACAATGGACACGCTACTTATTGTTAACCCACCCACCCACACCCACTAGCCCAAACCAGTTATGTAATTCCCTTTAAATCGTAACAGAGGCTTTATTTTTTTTAACAGCTCGTAATATTTAGGTCTTAACCAGAATATTCGCACACAAAAATTATAAAGCATATTTTTTTGGGGGGGGGGGGGG
>JAHWFP010050549.1:21055-60658 GCA_023313725.1 Lithobius niger | reverse complement strand
TTAAGATTAAGCCTAAAGGCCCTAGGCCTATTTTGCTGGGACTTAGACTTTAAGATGGATTAGTGGTTTAGTTTAAGAGTGTCTTGTGTTTGGAGATCAATTGTCACTAATCAATTGTCTTTGTTTTCAGCCTGCCATTTTGAGCTGCTTCTTTCAGTGAGTCCCAAATGAACCTAATTCCGCCTTAGACTTGTAAGTCGTTTTAAGGACAGGGGCCATAGCGTCTTCGCCGTATTAGCTAGCGAAGTTCGAGCAACCCCGATGTGCAACCACTAGTGGCTGCATAGTTTTAAGTCCCCATCCAACCCCCAACCGTTTAGTTAGAGTTCAGTCTAATGGCATGTCTCCCACTTTGCTATTTTCCGGGCAGTGGTGCCGAAACCCGGGATCGAACCAGGGACCTTTAAACCCCGAGTAGTTTGGTTGCAGTGGAAGCAAGACTTACAGCAACTCGCACGTTTAGAAATTCCACGCTGGCTACAAGTCAGCACTTTACCAGGCTTTCAGTTGCACACGTTTTGTGATGCAGGACCACGTGTGTATGCGGCAGTTGTTTATTTTCGTTATGCGGTAGGCAACCCACAAAATTCAACACTTGTTTTGTTACAGCTAAGTCTAGATTAGCCCCTCTTCAACCCACGAGTATTCCACGATTGGAATTTATGGCCTGCCTCATAGGAAGTCGTCTTACTGAAAGTGTTGCACAAGTTTTGAGCTTACCCAATACACTTCGTTTCTATTGATCAGATTCCATGGTAGCCTTGAAATGGATTGAGGATGTTCCTTCTAGGTGGAAGCTGTTTGTTGCCCAAAGAGTTCAAGAGATTCAAGCGCTTACAAGGGAAAGAGGCACTTGGAACTACTGCAGCAGCAAAAGAAACATTGCAGATATAATTACGAGAGGACAAAGACTACCGAATTTACTTTGTAATGAGGAATGGTGGCATAGGCCCTCATGGCTTAGTTTACCAGAAGTCACCTGGACAGAAGTGGAACCAGCCTTGAAGGAGGCAGAGAGGACTGATTTGAGTAGTGAAGAGCAAATAGTTCCAATTGTAATTCAAGTAGTTGTGGAAATGACGGCACTGCTAGAAGCTGAGAAATTTAGTTCTTGGCAACGTCTGACAAGAATTACAGCATGGATCCTACGTTTTTGTACAAACTGTCGTAACAAGAATGGCAAGCGAGTTACTTGGTTATCCCACCCGGAAATAGTTGCAGCTGAAAAATATTGGATTTCTGTAATGCAGGCACAAATTTTTGGGCCAGAGAAAAAATCGTTGTTGGCAAACAAAGAATTATCCAAGGATTCCAGCATTGCTCAATTTAAACCCTTCTTAGATGCAGAGAAATTGATTCGTTTAGGTGGAAGACTAGAGTTTACATCATTTAGTGAAGCTCAGAAGAACCCTCTTTTGTTGAAGGGCGGAGGTTTGGTAGATTTGTTAATACAAGACCGTCATATTCAGGCAATGCACGGAGGGGTGCAAAGCACGTTAGCCCTTTTACGGAAGGATGTATGGATTCTGCGCGGCCGTCAAGCAGTACGAAAGGTGGTGTATGGATGTATGAAATGTCGGCGGTGGAACGCAAAACCAGCCAGTGAAGATGAGGCTCCTTTGCCTGCCGAGCGAGTGACAGAGGTAGTACCCTTCTTGCACTGTGGGCTGGACTTTGCAGGCCCGGTTTCTGTGAGGGCTCAAGAAGGAGTGACACAGGCTTACATCTGTTTGTTCACGTGTGCAGTAACTCGAGCAGTGCACTTGGAACTTGTAGCATCACAGAGTGCAGCTAATTTCATTCTTGCCTTTAGAAGGTTCGTTGCCAGAAGAGGAGGGTGCAGAGTAATCTTTAGTGACAATGCTCAAACGTTTAAGAAGGTGGACCGATTGCTTAGAGAAAGTTACGCCTGGTTACGTAACACACAAGTACAGGAGGTGGCGACTCAGCTGGGCATCGAGTGGAAGATGATCCCTCCTAGAGCAGCATGGTGGGGAGGAATGTACGAACGAATGGTACAAGTAATAAAATATCACCTACGGCGTACCCTAGGCTCTGCACTGCTTTCGTCAGATGAATTTTACAAGGTGTTAACGGAGGTAGAATCGGTTGTCAACAATCGCCCTTTAGCACCGCTTACAGAGGATTTTTCAGATGAGGAGTATTTGTCCCCTGCACACTTTTGCTTGGACGTAGAGGGGGTTGCCTGACAGATAGTTTGCTACACACTGCAGACATCCCTACCAACCCGCAGTTGTTGAGACGTTGGAGATACAGGGGTCAGCTCATGTCTCGCTTCTGGAAACAATGGCGCCGTCATTATTTATTGCAACTTAGAACCGCTCATGAAGTGCAAAGAGGCTCCAAGCAACAAGAACCCGTCCAGCTTAATGATGTCGTGCTAAAAATGGAAGAGAAGTTGCCCAGAGGAAGATGGAAATTGGCTAGAGTCATAGAGTTAACTAAGGGTAGAGATGGCAAAGTTCGGTCAGTTATGTTGCGGCATGCAGACGGAAGTCTCGCACGTAGAGCCGTTCAACATGTTTGTCCGTTAGAAGTCCTATAGGTGCGAACACGGTGGTCACGTCCAGTATTAGTTGTTTAAAGAAGGCAGGGCAGTGGCGCACTTTCCCACAACACAAAACCAAGAGCATGAAGAACATTCATGAGGAAGCACACGGTCAGGGACATGTAACACGTTAAGGCTCACTACACATCTTTTGACCCAAGAAACATTTACACTACCAAGTTTTTTGCTCATGAAGAACACTTGTTCATCAGATTTATGACATTTCCTGCAGGAAATAAATCAACGTAAAGCTTCGTTCTCTCATTCATCGGTCTGCCGAACTTGCCATAGGGTGTAAGCGGCGCAGCAACTTTTGGATTAAGGGGATGTTTCTTGACCTTTCGCCCTGCAGTCCGTTTCGGGAAGGGTGACTTGAGAAAGGCCATGAACTCTACCAGTCGGAATTATGAGAGAAAATAGTCATTACTGAATCTTCAGAATGAATTTCATCGACCCTTGGAAGTTCTGAAGGGGAGATTATCCAGGCAGTTGTCCCAATCAACGGAAGAGTTTGAAGAGGTTATGGGCCAATTCATCCTGAGAAGATGTATGTACGGACCATTGCTGACGAGAGAAGGCTGAATTCCGAAGATGAGACAGTCCTACTTAGGTGAAGAAATCTCCTTGCTAGACCCATTCTTCGTGGGGGGTTGGAGCATGACGCAAATTTAAGTTAGAAGTCTAAAAGATACGAAAATTTGCTTGATTATTTAAACGTTCGAATGGTTAGGTTTGGTTAGGCTTAACACGGACTTAAGGATGTTGGGGACGTTTATTGTAAAATGCAAATTTTCGTATCTTTTAGACTTCTAACTTAAATTTGCGTCAAAATCCTTCAGAAAACAGGGTGTTGAGAGATTGGAGACTGGACAAAGAAGTTCAGTAAAAGGGGAATTGACAGAATTGACCTTCTTTCTGTCACACCAATGATAACATCTTGTGTAGTGGTTGCAGAAGATTTGGTTGATTGATACTTTGATTGCAGACTTGCGATACTGGTTGCTTCCTTCTTATGAATGCCTGTCTTTCGGAAAGTTTTGACGATACTAGCCACCCGTGCAGATGTAGTTTTGATTTGATGGGTTTTGGTCCCATTTTGTTGAGTGAGTGGATTAGGTATCAGGAGAAGGCTTCTTGGATCGTCTACTAGAAGGTTGAGAAGGAATGGGAACACGTTGCTGCTGGCTAGTTTGGAGCTGTTAGCAGGAAGAAGCTGCTGGATTATTGGATCTTTTCCAGGATCTGTGCGAGTTTCTTGAATGGGGGGGGGGGGGAAGACTCAGGTAGGCATGTAGGTTCTCCCATGGAAAGGTCAAGGCATCTACTGCTGTTGTCCTCTCGTCCGGGACTGGGCTTACGTAGAGGGGAAGTTCGGCTTTGTGCTTCGTGGCGAAGACAACTATCATCAGGGAACCCCAGATGTTGAAAAGTGATTTGCAGATGGATTTCTTTAGCATCTTTTTCCCTGTTGGTGGTTTCTTGTGGGACAGAGAATCAGTAATGACATTCCTGCTGCCTGGGATGTGCAAAGAAGATCTGATTCTGCCTTCTTTCTTTTGTGTGCCACCACTGAAGTTGCATTGTCGGCCTGGACTTGAATAACTTTCCTTCGGAGCTGCTCTTGAAAGTGTTGGAGAGCGTTGAACATCGCCTCGAGTTCTAGGATGTTGACCTCATGGGGCTGTTGAGGATGATAATGTTGACAGTACGAAGTTTGGAGCTTGTGTATCCAATGGTGTGGGTGGTTGGCAGCCCAGAAGAGTGTTGTAACAAACACGTCAAAGTTCTGGTGGTTGCGAGGCTGACGACGTGATGGGAAGCAGTCCAGTCGAATTCCTTTACGGATTTACGGATGCCACCGTCTCAGGAGGCGAGATGTCCTGGAGACTACCCGGATGGATACGACGATTGCTCTAAGGTCTCCCTGACGAATGCAGGTGCCGCAGTGGTTGATCCCGGTGGCGATTTCTTGTGAGGATCCCAATGCGATTGCTGCTCTGGATGAGTTGAACGAATGCCGGTGTTGCTTGTAGGGTTTCAGACGAATGCGGATGAAAGTGCTGTCACTCAACGCACCGTTGTGCATGGAGGTCTTTAGACGAATGCAAGTGACTTACCCAGGTGTTGAGATGTCTTGTGGATAGCTGGCGAACGAATGAAATTGTTGCCATGGCTTGATGTGCTTTGCTGTGAAGCTGAACGAATGCCAGGTTGCATACAGATCTTCAGACTCATGCCAATCCGACTACCGTCGACCTTGGAGGTGAGACGGATGAATGAGATTTACGAATGCCACTGCAGCTTGATGCGTCATTGCAGTGAATCAGGATGAATGCCAAGGTTGCTAGGTCACCGGACGAATGCAAATGCTGCAGTTAAACTGATGGAAACCATCAGGATGAATGCTGTGGTTGCTTAGAAGCCATCAGACGAATGCAAATGCAAATGTCACTGGAGTTGATGGACTGTTGCAATGGAGACCAGATTTGACGAATACTGTGGTTGTTTGATAGACCTCAGACGAATGCACGAGTCAGCAGTAGGAGGGAGAGCCGGTGGACGAATGTGAAAGCCACTGGAGCTCGACGTACTGTAGCGACGTACTGTAGTGCCGTGGTTGCTTGGAGGTCATTGGAAGAGCAGTTGAACCAATGGAAATCATCAGAACGAATGATGTGGTCTTGGAAGCCTTTAGACGAATGTGAATGCCACTGGGCTTGATGAACTGGGGCAATGGAGACCAGTTGTATGAATGCCATGGTTGCTTGATGGACATCAGACAAATGCAAATGCAGAAGCCTGCAGGTGTGATGAGGGACAGCCGGCGGACGAATGCAAATGCGAGTGCCACTGGGGCTCGATGGACCGCAGCAATGGAGGATGGGAGGATGAATGTCGGGTAGAATGGAGGCCATTGGGCGAATGCGAATGCTGGGTGGTTGCCATGAAGTTCAGCTGGATGAATGCCATCATCGCTTGGAGGACTTCAGACGGTAGGGGCTGCAGATGCAGGTCGTCGGTAGGCGAATGCGAATGCCAGTGTTCCAGCTGCTTGAAGGTCAAGACGAATGCTCAAGAAGCAGCAGGGATGCAGCAATGCAGGAGTGAAGAGAGTCTCGTCATGCGCTACGTTGCAATTGAGACAGAGTGTGGAAGTTGAGGTTGCAGCGTGTCTCGTCACGTCCCAGGTTACGATCGAGACGAGGAGCCCAAGTCGAAGATATCCAGTTGCTGGAAGAGTTTCACTCGAAACGCGGGATCAGTCCAGCCATGATTGAAACGAGATGCGGTGCACAGGAGTGTCTCGTTATGTGCCAGTTATGATCGAGACGGGGTGGAGCTGGAGGCCGCTGCGTGTCTCGTTATGAGCCAGGTTACGATTGAGACGATAAGCCAAAGTCGAAGACATCCAGTCTCAGTAAGAGTTTCACTAGAAATGTGGGTCCAGTTTAGCCACATTTCAGACGAGATGTGGTGCAGAACAGTGTCTCGTTTCGTGCCAAGTTACGATTGAGATGGGGAGAAATTGGGGTTGATGTGCGTCTCGTCACGTGCCAGGTTACAATTGAGACGAGAAGCTAAATTCCAAGACATCCAGGGTCTGGAAGAGCTTCACTCGAACCGTGGGACTAGTATAGCCACAATAGAGACGAGATGCAGTGGAGTTCAGTGTCTCATCACGTGCCAAGTTACGATAGCGATCAGTATGCGTCTTGAGGGTCTACTTGATATGTGGGTGTAGACAAGCAGCAGAGTTGAGAAGGTCAAGCCTCTTGAAACTTCACTCAAACGTGGGTTATGGCCACGAATGAGACGAGCAGTCGAAACAGCAACAGTATGCGTCAAAATTGTTCACTCGATACATAGGTGTTAACGAGGATCGAGAAGAGCAGAGGAATTGAGAACTTCTAGCGTCTTGAAACTTCCCACAAAACGTGGGTAATTGCCGGGAATGGGACGAGCAGTCGAGACAACAGCAGTAAACATCAGGAGTGTTCATTCAATTCGTGTGCCAACCACAATTACGACACACAGTTGAATTGAGAACGAAAGGCTTCTTGGAACTCCACTCAAAACGTGGGAAAATAGCTACGAACGAGTCGGGCTGTCGCATGTCAGGTGGTGAGTGCAGCTTAATTTGCTCAAATTTTTAAACCCTTTCAACGTTCAAAATCGCAATGCTTAAGTTTAGTGATTCTGTCACCAGGATCGCTGGCGGCACGGCCTAAATCAATTTATAAAGTGGTCGTTTTCATCACTTCGTTTAGACCCTTGTTTCCCATGGAAACTGCGGGTTAGGAAGGGTGGAGTTCAGCTGGTAGCCAAGGCATCAGGTTTCAATTGACGATCGTTGCACGTGAGCGTGGTTAGTTGATAGATTGCGGTCAGTAGTAATGAATGTGAATGCGTCTTGAAGAGGCAGCGGCAACAAAGGCGAGTGCAAGTGCCGCCATCCATAAAAGCTGCCCAATGAATGCAAATGCAGCTGGTCCGTTGTTGACTTGTAGTTGGTAAGTCACTTGGATGCCGAATGCTAATGCCGGACGGCAGAACGAGAGGCGTCGTCGGGTGACGAAATTTTTCGTGACGGAATAACGATGAGCCGAAGTGGGAGATGGGCGACCAAAAGATGGCAGGAATGAGAGCGGCGTCGCTAGAAGATCTTCAGGACGAATGTCAGGAAACATACCGGCATGAACACACCCTGGAGGAAAAATGATGGGAAACAAAAGAGCCGCGGCGCTTTATATAGGAGCTGTGCAGAACAGATGCGTGGTTTGGTTACAACGTTGGCGACTACTCTGCACCAAAAAACCTCCTGGGAAACAGCAACGTTCGAGGAACTTACGCAAAAATTAACAGGTTATCGTATTTTCCAGCAATAGAAACATAAATGCCACTGCAGGATATCTCAAGTGCAACATGCTTTATGAGGAATGCCGAGTAACCATCACGTCCTCCCACAGCACGGCTAGGTTTCATTCAGTTTAAGGCAGTGAGAACTCGTGTTTTACAAAAACTTACATTGGCTAAATGAACTGGTGGGTAAGGTGCAAACACCGAATTGTTGTCAATGATTCCATTTTCGGAGAATAAACGATTAAGTAGGTTGGCTTTGGACTCGTTTTCAAAAAGCTAAGATCTTCCTTGCTTAAATTGAGCAAAACTCTGAAGAATATTCCCCACAATTCACCTCAAACTGGGTCATCTTCAACTGTTTTTAAAAGATCGGATAGAGGGATCCCCGAAGGGTCGTCTTCGTCACGAAAGTTGTCATTGGTCGGAGTTGTTAGCCGCAGACTCGTCTGGGAAAACAGACGAAAGGGATGAGTTTTCACGAAAGGGGTGATGGTTTGAGTCATGATGGCGGCTTGGGTTGGGGGCTGGGGTTGGTTGCAACTCACTGTTGCTGTCGGAAACAAAAGACCGAGATGGACGGGGGCTGGTAGGTCTTTTCCCGGATGAGCTGGGACAAGGACCGTTGTGGGAAGGAAAGGGAAAGGCCATGGTCAACGAAAGGTGGAATGTAGGTTTGATGACCAGGTGTTTTTATAGTTGTATGAAAGGGAGCTGCAACGCCGCTTGCCAGAAATGAAAGGCAGAGAGCGATGATGTTTACGAGAAATGTCGGCAGATGAAGTGACTGATCTAGTCAAGGGTGTTAAGACTTGCTCTGAGATGATGGAGTTGACGGAAAACGAGGCCATGACCATGTCCTTGTCCACGATTGTGTGCACTTGATCCTTTGAAAGTGGCTGATCGGTGGGAGCTGGCGATTGGCTATGACAGCGCCGAGAGGAGCAAGATGAAAGGTCCAACAAGAGTTCCGCTGGTGGGCCAGAGCGTTTAAGCCTTTTGCCGCTTCTTTGTGACTTGACTTTTATGTTTCAAATTGGCGTAAGTTTCTTTAACCCGATGAAGTTCGCACTGGAGAACCCGAAGTTCGTGAGTGAAGTTGACGGTCTGGCTGCAACGGACAGAAGTCATGGTCGAGATGTTGACCGCGGTGCTGATGATAGCCGATGGGAATGCGGGCGAAAGGCACAGTCAGCCAGGAATGAGCAGAGATGTATGGGAGATGCTTGGTTAGGAAGCCGAATGAGATGATCGCTTGAGCAGATCACGGCGTTAAGTGTGCTGGGTGATCGAAGGTCCGGGTGAAAGGGGAGACGTCGAGCCAACAACAACATCAGGATGAACAGACAATGGGCTGGCTAGAAGGGAAATCTTCCGGGAGGAAGTTTCTTTTGGAGCTCCTTTGAATCTTCTCATCGTTGCTTGGAGGTCCAGAAAATTGGAGACAAAAGGGCTTTCAAAAAGAGAACGTGCTCATGAAATGGATGCCACAGAAGAAAAGATGACAACCTTTTGCGCCTCAGCACTTTTATAGGAGGGGTGCGCGCTTGCACATGTGCACTTTAACTGCTCAGGAAAAATCTAATTCAAATTTTTATGCTAAAACTCGGAAAAATGTTAAACAATCGACAAGAGTACAAGTCTACAAGAACTTCCCCCAATAACATTTCACCACAGTTGCAGTGCGTAACAATATAGACCATAAGTCATGCACTAACTACAAATATTTTAAAGGTTATATATTTTATAATAATTACAAATATTTTACAGCACTCCTACCCACTCTTGCTCAAGAGTTGAACTGTCGACACTGACTTTTTCCAGATTGCATTTCTTGTTAGGAAGGTTGTCACACACGTTCAGTTCTTTAGAGCACTTCGAGAAATCCCGGGCTGGACTTCCACACCAACACCGGCTAAGGCTAAAAGTGCTTCTCGAAGGAGCGGGTCACCTAATTAAACCGCTTGGTTCCATAGTTGATGCGGGACGCAGTTTGCGTGCTTCCCCAGGCAGCTCTGTAATTGTTAACACAGTGAGACACTGGTATGTTGCCACCAGTCGACTACCGTGGACAGTTCTTCCTTTCAACTACTGTTGCATGGAAGAAGATTCAACGATGCTGAAGAATAGTCTTGCATTTATTGAAAGACGAAGCAGGAATTGTAGTTCCAATGGCAATAAGTAATTACAGTAGAAGAGTAGTAGCTCACACACCGGTCACGTAGAAACACAAGCAGTTCAAAGTACTGCAAAGAACATGTCAAGAGACGGATGCAACTAATTAGAAAGATTTGCTACATAACAAGCTAATAGTTCAATCAAAGGCCTATTATAATATAAAAGTCACATTAAGCTATCTTCTCACCGCTTCATCAGAGAGCCATCAATACTACTGGTCTACTGCCGTTCCAGCCTCTTGAGCTGCTAGGCGACCGTGTGGGTTCAAGTTCCGGCGACTCCAGCATAGCATTCCATCCCTGCCGCTGCGACGGACAATTCTTTATATACAAGCCAAGTGGCTCCATGCGTTCTCGGTCTTTCGTGCATGAGCCGCGTCAAGACAAAAACACCAGCACTTGTGAGTTAGGTTACACCAAGTTGAACCCAAATATCCACCTTCCTGTCCGTTCTCCGGCATTCCCACCCAGACCTTCAGAGTAGGTGATGACGTCGACAAACTTCCAAGCAGGCATCGCCCGCCCGGCCACCCACCTACCACCTTAAAGCTGATTTATCAACAAAGCTCAGGCTAGCAACTGTTATACTCGAAAGTATGTCATGCAATGCAATTTAAATTCCAATATGTTCTCGGTACTAGTTACGTACAGGAAAACACTACATTATATTTTTATGCATAATAATTAGGAGTAGAAAACCCTGAACCTCCGGTAAACTGTCGAATATTTAAACCCTGAACCTCGAGTAAACTGTTGAACATTTAAAACGCTTCATGCGAGATACTTTAAAATTAAATAACATGTTGAAATTAATAATCAGTACAGCAATACTGGTAACTTCGTAGATGATGGACGCATTACCATATCTATTACAGCCTAGCCTAGCTAGATTGTCTAGATCACAAGGAAAGGTGTATGCCATTTACCAGTATGTCCCTTGATTGTTACAAAACCAAGGTGCAAATTTTTGGTGGTCTTCTTATCTTGTTCGAAGATCTATCACCTTCTTTGGCACTTCGAGGGTTAAACGCCTTTAGAGATGGAGAAACAAGAAGTCGTTTTGAATTTGCCGCTGACTTCGTCTTGGTGAGGAAGGATGGGCTGTTGTGAACATTGGCTCCACCTGTGGAGCATGGAGTTGAGGGAGGAGTGCTTTCCACTTGCTATTCAATTTCTGATTTAACTCTGGTGTAATAATCCGATTGGCATTGCGATGCGAGTTTTTTTTTCCTGGCATTCTGCAAGTGATGGAAGGACAAGCTCTCCAAAGCAAGAAGATGGGGCTCGCATTGCATCAGATTTCCGAAGCATCTTGGTGTATTCAAAGCAAATTCACGATTTTTGGTGAGGTGGTGTGCAGCAACTGCACTCCGACTGGCCTTCCATTTCTTCACAGCCCTCATGTGTCCCTGTACTGTGGTGCAAATTCCAAACTTGCAGTAGTTGTGTATCCTATCGTAGCTGCCTTAGTAACGATAGGATACACAACTACTTAAGGCTGAAAGACCCATAGATACCGTTCCAGTTTTAATAATGCTAAAGTTAGATTTATTACACTTAAGCAAAGTCATGACAGGTAAATACCCCCAATAATGACATTCTAGACCTGCACCTGAAAGCACATCACAACTCTTAATCCAATGTATCCATCACGAACAAACAGTCCATGTGCCATGATCCAGAACAAGGTAAGGCCTACTAGAATACTATTAGGGAGGGGGAGGGGTGAGCATAACACTTTAAATTTTTTTTTTTACTTTCCTAAAATACATACCTTAAGTAAATCAGCTAAAAAAAAATAACGCGTATTCACCGTAAATCGTGAATTAAACGCCCATGGGCTTATGCAGTTAATTTGGCAAAAAAATAGGGGGTGGGCTTTACAAGCACTATCAATTTTCTTATCTTTCTGGACATCTATTACAGAAAACTCGAAGCTTTTGAATGATCTCTGAAAGACCAATTTTTAAATCCTTTTAATTGCTGTGAAGAAGGGAGAAGGCTTAGGTGAGATGCCCAGCTTTGTGCAGGTGCTAGGAGCTAAAGGAAGAGTCCACTATTACTATAGGGAGGGGGAAGGGGCCAGTAAACATAGCAAGCAGTACCATCTTTATTCACATCATATAACTTTTAGGTAATTTTTAGTAGAAAAACGACAATTTGAGGGGTGGGCTTTAACTCCACTATTTCATGATTTTGACTTTACAGCATTTTAGGGGGTGGGCTTTAACTTCCAACTAGGTTTTTAATACATGATTTACGGTATGCTACTCATTTTAAGAATCATCAGAAAAACTTTCAGCAAGCTTACGCACATTTTCGCACTGTAGATAGTTAATTATCTAGGCAATTTTCAACTGCTGTTCAGGCTCATACTAGGTCGATTCTTCCTCTGGTTACAAAATCTCCTGTTTTTTGGTCAGATTTCGAATCAAAACAAACCAAAAAGTCACTTTTGTGAATAGTCAAACTTCTACGGAAACATGAAGATGCATTTCGGTCGGAGTACTTTATCGTAGTGTATCGGCGGCATTAAAACATTGTTTAGGCACAATATGAAACAACTGCGACAAAGCAAACGAAACGTGATGGGGCTAGTATCACTACGCCAAAAAGAGTAAAACATCGCAAAACTAAACACTGTACATCAAAATTACTTTGTAAATCGGAATCTTACATTCACAAAACACAATCGAAACACAAAAACAAATCCCACTCGTGCTTCCAGATAATGTACAATTTGTGCATTTTAGCACTCGAAGTCCTAACAAATTTCTCTCGACCTTCAGTCTTGGGAAATTGTATTTGGAAAGGAGTTTCTTGCTAAAAGCACATGAATTATTGATTTTGTAAAAGCACTCGGGATATTATAGCCGAAAATGAGTGCAAACTTGCTTGAAGTTTTTCCGGTGATTCCGACTTTGTATTTAGGATTGTAAAAACTAAATTTGAAGTGTTAAAATTCCGTTTCTTACTATCAGCAAAATACTTCCATTCATTAGTAAGCCGACTTGGTCCCATAGGTGGAGAGTTAGCTAGCACCCTATGCTAGAACGAAGGTATTAAACCATTTGCTGAATTATTAAGAAAGGTACCAAATTCTCCAATTTCCTGTTGCAATTAACTAGCATATCTTTTTCAATAGACCCAATTTTCAGTATGCAGTTTTAACTTCACATCAAGTGTCCAATTTTACTTCCAGCCAGCCACTAAATGTACTCGCACGAATTTCTCACGAGTCACTAGCGTCACGAAGGTAGTGACTTGTGTTTTCTCGTGGTTCCATACACAGGCAGCTACAACTTCATCTAGTCGAGTGCCACTACAGTACGCCCAAGACGCTGCCAACGCCTTTAATTCACGAGCTCGCACCTCACTAGGCGAGTCGATGTGACTAATGACTGCACAAATATATTTCCCTAATTTTAATGGGATCACCGGCAGCAGAATCACTTCGCCTGAAACTTTATCAACCTGAAGAAAAGGGGCAGTAGATGGAACAGTTATTTCAAAGAAGAATTTTGTCGTAGAAGTTGGGTTCTTAAAAGGTAGTGTTGGACAGCTCTCACTGACATCGAACCTGTTCGTTCCCTACAAGATCAACGAAGAGACCCAGGGCCTTAATACACAGTGGTTTGGGGGTCTTGTCCATTTGAGGTTCTTTGCTAAGCATGGAAAGTGAGGGTGACTGAAGTCCAGTCTTTAGAGAAGTGAAGATGATTGTCTCCTCTGGGAAACACAGCCAATTCACTTTGACGTGTGGTGGACTGAAGTGCAAGGAGGAAGATCGTCTTTTATGTTAGGTGAAGAATAGATGCCAAATGAAAGGATTCATACGAAGATGAAGAATCAAGAACAAGCTTTAGATTCCATCTTGGAAAAAATTCCCGAATTTTCGGACGTGCATTTTCAAAGACAATCGTTACTCTAGAAATGATTTTGCTCAATCGCTGGACAGTTTCCAATACAATAGAGTACAGAATTTATAGTGGACCTATATCCTTTGTTCGTGAAAGCCCCATGTTAAACTGATCTTGCAGAAAAGATGCTTAAGAATTGACAGGACTGCAGCGGTCGAAATTGTTAGTACACCACCGGTACCATTTTTTCCACTTGGTTTCGTAAATTTTGATAGTAGTATTGCTGTGGCAAAGTAAAAGACATCTTGTTACTGGGGAGGAGAAACCTACAAGCTTGAGCTTGGTCGTTACCCCTCTTTCTGGTGCATGAAGAATGCTCGTGTAGGGAGAGGCAAGGGGTCTTCCTTCTTCAGTTCATCAGGTCTATGAACCATGATGCAGCTGGCCACATCAGAGCAACCACGATGAAGGAGTCTTGAAACTTGAAAATATTGTTCAAAACAGGCTGAAGGAGGGCTCATGCCCATGCAAACATCTCTTACCAGGATATGCTGAGTGTGTCTCGTCGTCCAGGATGATGGGTCCGGAAGTTTGGAAGTGTCTGGGTTGAAGCATCACACAAAAAGCAGTGCTTATCTCGAATAGGTGAATAGGCTCGTCCATCAGGGTAAGAGTTGGTCCCTCCTCCTCTCTTAATGTAAGCAACTATGGTTGTGTTGTCCTACATCACAGTTACGACTTTCCCGTTTAGACGAAGACTCGGAAGATCACAAGGCAAATGGTTTAAAGTTAAGAGAACATTGATGTGAAGAGAGCATTCTTCCTCTAGCCACGTCCCCGACATGGAGAACCCTCAAGGTGGGCATCTGTGAAAAGCAGGTGGTCTGGTGTTGGTTCGTGAATTGGAACTCCCGCCTGGAGTTTTGATTTGGTCATCCACCACGTAAGGTTTAGGAGTGGGAGGTTGTCTAGCAGAATCAGGTCAGTCCAAGCAGACTTTCTTCCTTTCTGAACCAATGAATTGTGCAAGAACTACAAGGTCCTTGAGGAACTAATTTGGCATTCGAATCTATTACGCCGATTAGAGAAGAAAGTTTCAAGGCAGTGATAGTTTTCATTCGGAGTTACTTTTCCAGAGGATTGGAGTCTTACGATTTTTTTCTGGAGACGGCTGAACGAGAAAGTTGTGAAGATGGAATTTTGCTCTTAAAAGATGAAAATTTGAGCTGCGTGTACTTGATTTGGTAGAATTTATCCCTAAACCTGAGACCTCAAATGATATGAATATAAGTTCGAATATCCTTCAATAAGGCGAGTTCTGTGCGGTTTCTTATTAGCCAATCGTCTTAAGTAGGCATGGGCTCGAAACCTTAACAGGTGAAGATGACAAACGATGGGATGAACCGCGGTGAACACTAGAGGAGCGGCACTGAACCCGAAGGGAAGGACTTCGAAATGAAAGTTTCTCCCCCCAACATGAATCAAAACAGATGAAAAGCGGAGGGATGAAGGGGAATGTGTAGAGGGGTATCTTTAAGATCGATGGAAGATGGCGAATTCGTCCCTCTGAAGAGCTACTCTGACTGACGCCGTGGTTTACATTTTGAAATTTACTTTTGGAAGGTGAAGATTGAGTCTCGTTAAGTTGACTTCCCTCTATTTTCTTTCCTACGACTCTTGCTGGACTCCAAAATCTTTTTGTTTGGCGGCAAGAGGAGGGCCGGAAAAGACAGGAAGGGTGGCGATTACTGATTAGACTTTTGAAATTGACAAAACATACGGAGACGTGGTGATTTGTTTTCCAGGTGGATACGTGATGTTTCAGCCTTCTGTCGAAGAATAGGGAAAGGCTGGAACAGGCCGGAGTAAATACTGCGGAGGAGCTTTGCTGCCCCTACCCCTCAAGTTCCCTCTTACTACTTCGGAACCGTATCTACCCCCTCCGAGTTGGGAGGGGTTGGATCTGGACATGGTGGTCGAGACTGGGTCTTCTCCACTGGCACAGACTTTTTTTCTCTTTGATCTTGTTGTTTGTTCGAGAAAGTGTTGTAGCCGAAATTCTTGCGAAAAGGTGCCATGACAGACTTTGGTTTCTTACGTTGAATGGAAGGCTGTTTCTTCGGAATCGGTGCCTTGACTTTTGTTGACTAAATCCGGAGCAAGTTGAAGTTGCTCAAGATCATTGGATTCAAGAATCGGTAAAAGCCGCAATTTTCCAATGGCGTCGACAGGGATCTCAGCGGCGGATTTGAGGAAGGCGTCACGTTTCGAAAAGGTCATGTACGGACAAAAAAGGTTTCACAATAAATGCATCCCTATGAAAAGAGGAGACCCCCGCTTTAGTTGTTTGCAATCCTCAACAAGTGTTTTTCTTGAGCTCAGGGTTTTCTTTGATGAGAGCTGCTTTGATTAGTTGGTTCGGATGTCACACCATAGAAGAGCTTCATTGTTACATTGGAAGACTGGGATCTTGATCGTAGAAGGAATGGCAGACAAGAATCGAGTTCAAAAAATTGCCTCTTACAGAAGTATAGCGCTGCCTTGAAAATGAGATAGCAGTCTCAAGGGAGCACCAGGACTCGTTGATTTAAAGAACTTCCTTTTCATTCTGTCATGGGGAGGTATGGACTAGCAGTCAATAAAGGTTCCTCTTCCTTCCTAGTCAAACCCTCGTTTATTTGACCGAATGATACTTGCGGTCGAGGAAGGTGATTCGGGTGGGATTTGCGGTGACCCGAATTCGCATGTGTCCATACAACGAACCTCGTGGTTGACTTCAGGCGGACAATATTCTTTACAGAACGGTATTTTTTTTGTAGGTAGTGAAACGCTGGCTTTGCAAGTTGGCCCCGAGGGATAAAATCCAGGCCATCATTGTAAATATCACCAGTGACAATTGAACAATTCGAGGGGTGATCCACTTTGCGTCTTTTTCTTGGAGGGGTCGTAACGTAACTCTGCATAGATATCTCCATGTACAACCAAAACCCGAAAATGAAGAAATCGGAAAACTAAGTGGAGAATGGAAACGAGAAACATGATATGCAGAGCTGGTTGACGGCTGGTTAAAATCTATCAATGAACATCCTTTCTCACAGATGATTCATATTCAGAGCGATTTTATTTACGAAAAGCAGATTCTGAAACCGCCTTTTACAGTGTACGTGCTTTGAAAACTTCGGTGGTCGACAAACGTGACAGTTTTATTTTTCAAGTCTGTTTATCCTTCTATGCCTTCTTTTGCGATACCGGTGATGCATTCACGAGACATGGCACCTTTCTTTCCACTGTGTGCAATCCTCGAGGTCTTTTTTTTTTACCACTTTGCTAACTTAATCTCCACGACGTCAGCAACAGTTGCCTTTGAAAGACTTGTCTGGTCGCTGACGTTTTTTTGCCCGTGTGGGGCAACGCTTTTATAGCACTGCTGTCGGCTTTCGGAGTCGACTTGAGTTTTTGGCTGCTTTTTACCAATCACGTTCCCGTGCACACCGGAAGATGAATGGCTACTTTTGTGCTCCTGTTCAGATGTCCCATCAGAGCCATGGCTTCACCAACAATAAGACGCTGACCCGACTCCGCCAACTTCAGAGGACGTTAGGAAGAACACTTATCGTGATTGTGAGGCGGACACAGAACGATCGTGCTTTTCGACATTAGCGTCATTTTTCCCTCAAGTCTTTTTTCCTAACTTTTCCATCACCTTCCTCTTTATCTCCATGTTGAACAGTTTGGCACAGCATATTTCAGAAATCTTTTCCACTCGCACATCATTACAAGAATCAACGTGCAACGCTCAGTTGAGATTTGGCTGACGAAAGTTTGCCTTCCCCGCCGGTTGGTGGAACAGCTGTCGATGTGGCATAGTCATTGGAACACTTCTGAGTGTCAAGATTTAGGAAGGACCACCATCTTGAAAATATGTTCAAGCGCATCAAAATGGTGGCCAATTCGGTCAGACGGATTTATATAAACGGGCATCAACATCAAACTACGCATTCATATGCACATTGGTGGATTTACGTACTCGGTTACCAAGGATTAAATCACTGTTCGAACTGGATGGTGCCTACAGCAGAAGAGTGATCGTCACCGATATCATCGTCCGCGACGTTGGCCTCGATCGAAACAAGGGAAAAAAAATCGGTCAGCAGGACGTCATTCAACATTTCTAAATGAAAATCTAACGCAGATTTACTAGTATTAATGTTTTGTGGGGAGTATTTAGAATGAACATAAGCAGAACGGCTACGCTGCTCGCATCTTTGTCTGGTCGAGTAGAATTTTAGCAATGGAATCCGCATCGTGCAGGATACAAAAATTTCACTTATCAGTTGTGAAATTGCAAGTTTCACAGAACGCTGGATGAAATTCATTTGGCCTTTTCTGCGTGCAAGACAAAGGTCACCAATCTCAACGAGTTCCTTTACATTGTTGCAAATCTTGTAGTGGCCGTGTCCATAAGCAATAAGACGTAATGGCAGCCTGCTAGCGTTAATAAGGAAACGAGGAGCGCCATTTTATTTTGGGCAATGAATAGCATAAAATAAGCGATTTTAGCTATTATTACAGAAGCCAAGTATTCAGCAGATGGTAAGAAACATCGAGTAAAATACGCAAGCTGGAGATTTGAATGAGAGGTCAACTGCTAGTAAGCTAGATTATCTGGAGCACAGAAAAAAAGGCCAGAATGGCATACCACAAACCAGCGGCTGCCACCAAATTATTTTGTAGCAATCTCATCATACTGCTGTAAGTGCACCCCATCCCCGCCCAAAAAAAAAACCTTCAGTAAAGAATACTGGTGCAGAACTGAAGAGGACTGACTCAAGTCTGTTACGTACATTATTTGTCAACAATAACAATGTCTATAGAAGATCAGAATAAGGAGCCGACTACGCCCCCCCCCCCTCGATTTCTGCTCAATTTTGACTACACTATCCACACATGAGACGTTACCATGATCGACAGCCAGGACTTGGGGGAGGGGTAAGGGTACAATTAAAATGTAACAAACGAACAAATGGTTCAGCAACAATACTCAATGTTGCTAATGCTGTGAATTGGAAGTCTCCACTGTTACTTGCCCATTAGCGGGGAACAGTATTGATCAAAAAATGGCAAGTTCCTACTAGTGTTCATAAAAATTGCACAAGATATTAAAAAATAAATTGCAGCAGAGTTAAAACTGCCACAAAATGTAAAACCATAAAAGGCACCCGTTTAAGTCCATCTGAGTGTCAAATTTCAACCAGATTGGGCGCATAAATGATTTTATCCGAGCGGCACTATCTAAATCTTCTGCCCACAGCATTAAACAAGACTTCATTACAGACTCGTTAAACCCCGTCAATCTGTACAATTTCCAAAGCTTTCTGATGCATTAATATTTAAAATACCAGTTTAATGGTCAGAATAAAAACAGTCTCTGCCTTCACCCTGCAAAATGATGTATTGCAGGATTTACACGCTTGATGTCAGTAATAGAACACCACTGAAAGCAAGTAACAATTTACGGGCGAAACACCTAGACCGACCGGTTTCAACATTAAAAAAAAACTAAGGACTAGCAGAAACAAATTAGTGCAGAAGTTTTCTAATCTATTAGATTCCATAGCACTGCAGATTCACAAATTATTTATTATGATGTGCAAAACCAGGAGCCTACACGAAATCCTGCATTCGTTTTAGAGTTGATACGCTAATGTTCTTGTACGCTATCACAAAGGATACGCAAAGGAAGTTTACCTCATTTTACCTTCCCTTAACATGTTCAGGCCTTCCAAAAGGACTTTTCCAGAGAAAAAGTAGAACAACAGGGACAATAATAATAGCAATAAGTTGCAGCCTGAAGTATGCCTTGCTTATATAGTTGCTTTGGTGCACCGAATTTTTCGGCCACATCTTACAGTGTCTTTTACAGTTCTCAGTCCAATGGAGCTTTTGTGTAATGGTATGCACCCTGGTGTCATCACCCCTTTTTTAGCGAGATCCCTCGTTCAACATCAGCGTTTCCATGAGCTGAGAGGCCGCATTTTACAACTTTTGCTAAGTGAGGTTACTTCTTCATTCGGCTCCTTCAGTTGAAATATTTTTTCACACGAGTCAATTCTTCAGAGTTCAACTTTGCTACGTTTTTCAAGTCGTCAGAAATATCAAAATCAACTGAGTAACATTTTCATTTATCTATTACCTTGTCTGTTTCAAGTGGCTGCAAGGGATTCCCCATCATTGTAAGTATTAGCTGAAGTGCTTGTAGCAAAGATGTTGCGTGTTTTTTTTAACCCATGAAGGCACTAAGGGTTCTTTAAAACTGGATTCTTTAAAAGCAATATTTTTGCCAGTTTCTTGTACGCTACCGTGAAGAAGGTACATATACAGTATTCATAAGTTATATGCAGTCAAATGGTCCAAGATGCACCAATTTTTTGAAAGTGGTGTCTTTTCTGTTTCGGAACCAATTTCCATTTTTCTTCGCTTACATTTATTCTTTTCTTTATTCTTTATTTATTCTTTTCTTCGCTTACATTTATTGCCAGGAGAGAACTGCCTGTGACATTGCAATAAAAAAACATTTAGTTTGTATATAAAGTTATGTGCACCAAATTAACTTAATTCATTATGGAAGAGCGTCGTCAGAAAATTATTGAAGAATTCACAGCAGATATCAGAAACTGGATTATCGGAAAAGAACCCTTGAACACTGTAATAATTCTCTTGTAACCATCTGATTGGGTTAGATTTGTTAGTTCAGATTGTATTCTGGCCTGCATCTGTACTGAAATTTACAAAATTCAGCATGTGATGCATTTTAAACTTTTTTTATGTAGGAAAAGCAGGACTTTCTTAAAAAGTAGGACAAAAGTCGGACATTCACCAAAAAGTAGGACAAGTGGAAGGCCTGCATGTTTAAGGACACGGTACGAAAGTTACCACTAAAGACCACCTGCACACTTATTTTTGTGAGCTAAACCGTGGCGCTCACCAAGAACAAGGCACTTAATAAAGGAAATTTGGATCAATTCCCATGGCAACACTAATTATTACCACCATACCATTTTGTTTTAAAGCTCTTGAATTCTGTAAAACTCATAAAAGGCAAAGGCATTCATTTAAATATCGACTCCCCACAACTCTAACAAAACGCTTGTACTGCTTAAGAGATAAGAGACTTGCATTACCTACCACTGCAGTCGAGTTAAACTAACACATGCAGTTTTTTCAACTTTTTATTAATACATGAAGTAGAAGCTTACATATTTGTTACAAGAGTGATAAATTGGTGCATTTTCTGTACAAAGCTTAGCCTAAAACTACCTTCTATCTGGCATCAATATAACCTGAAGGATGCATGATCGAAGATACTTACCTTTGTAATGTTACGCACTGGGACTTAACACACATCGTAACGAAAGTAACCACCGATTGATAATATTATTGCTTTTCAGCATTCAACTTACAGCAGCCACAATAAACTAACTAACTATCAAAACAATTCTTTTTAAGTTTTGAATAAAATATACTGAAATGCTAATAAAATTGGGAAATGTGTTAACAAAGCTGAACATTCCAGCGAACGGAAATGAAGGAAATAAACGCCACGAACGCAACAGTCTTGAGTTCCAATCAAAAACTTGTCGCACAATCCTTAATCTATATTCACATGGCAAAGATAATAATGGCGGTAATCATTCATGACAATTAGCACTGGAAGAAACTGTTAATGTACTGGCTTAACACCACACAAATTGTTACCTATGAAAACCATGTTTGATAAATTGCACGCGATACTGTTGATCAAAGGATTTATTCACTCAGTTATGCCAAATACAATATCACTGTACTGTGTTGCAAACAGGGTCTGAACAATGTCCTGAAACAATGTCCTATTTACAGGAAAATTTTTAATGGAAGAAAAATGAACTTGTTAACTACACTCAACTGCTTCCTAATCCATCCAGTTGTCTGAAGAACTAGAGATAATAAAAAACCAAGTATGCAGGTTACTGTTCAAATTCCAAGAGAGCAACTTCAAATGTACACAAGCAAAACTTAAAAAAGGGGGGGAAAAAAGAGAAAGAAACGAACACAAAAATAAAACGAGTAGAGCTACCACCATAATCACAAAGACTGGTTTATCTATAAAGTAGAAAAAGAAAACATAATATAACTCAAGGACACTAGATCACTGAATCTAGCTTTTTTTGTAAGGCAGCAAACTTTACAAGCACACTAAAGGCTATTAATACACAGTCCAATTATGATAACTCTTGTTAACACACATGTATGTATGGATTTGGCAGGTTTTTATTCATCTTTTAAGACGTGTTGCCCACAGCATTGGTTGAGATTGAGCAGCAGCTCATTCAATAGCACATGTATCCCGATTCCTAGCACATTCACACAACGTTGCAAATTCACAGCAACTAAGTCGAAATAAACAAATAACGAGCACAACCTCACTTTGAAAAGGTAGTAGCGCAGTCGCAGCAAAGTTCTACAGGTTGCACCAAAGATGCTCTAGACTTTGGGATGAAGGGAAGGGAAAACGTACTTCTCTCGCAGTGACGGCAAAAAAACTTGAGCTCTTAAACCACGTTTTATCACTTGAGAAACAATCACCAGTGGAAAGTTATCATTGGCCCAATACAATATGATTGGTCATCACTGGTTCTGGATCGTCTATAAAGCACGGGCTCTGCTGATTTGTCCCTTCCTGCTACACGGAAATTAGTCAAATACAAAAATTTAGGTCTAATTTTCATTATGATTACAAAACCACAGTAACAAATTTTGACAAATAACCTATTGTTAGCAAGAACATTAAAATAAAATTGAAAAATCAGCAGATTAAAAACACTTGAGTCCTCTCACGATGATTTTTAACTATAGATTCCTTTTCTTGGACAACACACGTTTACAATGGCGTACTAATTAAATCTTCTGAATTTTTTCACCTACAACTACAGGGTTGTTCTTCCTTATTTCTTGTGCTCCAAGTTCCTTGTAATCAAAAGTACAATCATGCTTATCCGAGTATCGATGAACACTGCAGAAAAGACCACCACAACGGCACTCGAAACCTGAAATAACAACAAGACCTTTCCAATTACGTGTTAATTTTTACCAACAGTAAGCCAATTTACCAAAATAAGACTTCAAGCAAAATTATATTTCTATTAAATTGCTGCTGAAAATCCTAAACAGAAAATACTGTACCAGGACATGCGGTAAGACTATTTCGGCTCATTTGTGCCCAAAATCTACATAAGCTCTACATAAAATCTACAAGAGTAATTCTGGATAAGCATTTCTTTTTGCAAGATAGCAATGAATAAGGGCAAAAATATTCATTTTTAGCATGGTAACAAAGAAAAGGGGCGAGCGTTCAGCAAGTGAAGAGTACAAATACCTATTAAGTAATTTTATTGTAAGTTTTAAAATTGGAGTATTGCATGAAGAGCGATGGCATTCTTACAATGTAAAAGATGAGTTTGCAAGAGGATCGGAGAACATGTGCAAGCCACTGAGAATGAAGACAAGAATAAAGAGTGCAATCGCTTACCAGAATTTGAAAACAAAGCACAAAACCAACAGAAAAGGAATCCAAGTCTGGCTCCAATCGCACAGGGGAGGCACACCTCTGTGCACTTAAAAGAGTATTGCAATACAACATTACAAAGAAAACTCCCTTCTCTGGTGAACGTGCAATCCCAGTCCTACAGCCAAATAGGAAGATTGTCACCCAAACGCTAAACCAACAACTTGAAGCTAAATAGCGATCCTTCATTCCCAAACCACTCACTCCTGTTTCTGATAGCTCCACTGTAGACCACCACCAGAGCTGACAAAAGGCCAAACGTGAGGGAGTACCAAATTCAAATCTTCGTGATTTGACAGATTTAAATAACAAGTTCTTGGTTGACTCGTGGCTCTGGCTTGAAGATGGTAATTAGCATAAACCACCGAAAATTTGCAAGTTAATCGTGTGAAATTTGACGTTTAGGTTGTGCGTTGACCAAGTGTTATTTCATGAAGTCTTTTCAGTATAACCTGATGGTTAGGGACTGGTCATTACTTATGGGTGGTAGGAATGAAAATGTGACCATTAAGTTTTAGATGACCATCCTTAAAAACCCTGAAAAAAGTTTAACCCTTCCCCCCACATCCAAAATGTTATGTAAAACACCAATGTTCCTAACACCCTTCTTGTTTCAAGTTTCATAGTACGTATGATAAATGCAGTTTGCTTGTATGCCCATATCCATAAAACAGCACCTGAAAGAGAAGCCAAGGAACTAGGAGGAAAAAGGGGATTCTAGAAAATTTTCCGAAAAAAACTTCACTAGGAGTATTGATACTAACAGCATCAAACCCGTGTAAACACATCATTGGGGGGGGGTCTAGGGAAACTTGCCCCCAAAAGCTGAAGCATTTTTAGAAATGTTGACTGCTGAAAGTGCCATTTTGTAGGTACAATAAACGACTTTCCTTCAGTTTTTTTGTGTGACCACCCCATGTGAGGGAGAATACAAAAAAATATATGATCATCTTGAGAGGATCCAAAAAAATCCATGACTAAGGATTTTAAATTTTATTTTATTATTTCATTTTATTAAAAAAAAATATATATTTAAGGTTTTCAGCCCGGCACCCTTCAGAACCTTAAAGTGCACATCTTTTTGATTAAGTTCCACCAATAAAAAGCTTTCGACCACTCCATGCATGGTTTACTCAAAAAATAGCCATTTCCTCTGGACTTAATTAAGAAAATTTATGTAAATCAACTTTCACCCGTCATTACAAGGACATCTTAATGAATTTATTACGATGTCACAACATATTTTGATTTCAGTGTGCGTTCAGACCAGTTACAAAACAGTGAAAGCATTTCTGAACTCCTTGTCAGTGCTAAATCATTTTTTACCCTTTAAAGACCAGTGGGAGGAAAAACCACAATGTGTATTTTTTAAAAGGTCGGAAGTAACCCCGAACAAACACAGTCCAGTGGTCAGCATTCCTGACTAGAAATCAAGTGAATGCAAATTTAAATCGAACAACTGGCCTACAAAGATATGGTACTGAAAAAGAAGCATCCCGTTTAACATGGGCAGTAAACTTGCACAAATTTTGGGACGCAGGGACGCACTACAAAATAACATATCAACTTAGTGATTTATGCTGACAAACATTATTGCGGGCCCAAAAATTTCATTAAAAGCTGACAAGCTTTACCAGCATACACTTTTGGAATGGTTTTGGTAAATTGAGATGAATCGGATTATGTTTTGAAATGCAAACCGGAATTGTAGATGAAATGGAGCGAGTTAGATTGCTGTGTTTCAGCCAGGGTGTGCAATAATACAGAATTTTGATAACTATATCGGCACTTTGTTGGCATCGGTAGTGGTATCGAACATCAAAAAGTTTCTGTTCCAAAACCTCTTTCAATACTATATTGTCGAAATAATAAAGTTATTAAAAAAAAACTGCAGCATCGAAAGAGGTACAGATGCAGGTCTGTGCCCGATATCATTTAGCAATTACAGTAGTAGTAGTTTCAAGAATTTTTAACGGGCTACCTACCTACCTACTGTACGAATGTTCCTTCCGACTTTAAGATCTTCTCCAGGACTAGTAGTAGTAGCATGTAAGGAGGGAAGAGGTAGGCGAATATGAGACCACGATGCTGCCAGTTCATCCGTCGTCCAGGCTTGAGTATCCAGGAAGAGGCTTCGTGTAATTTGGCAGAGGATGATTGGAACTCGTGGCGAAGAGGTTGATCATCGGGGTTCCCCAGATGGCAAAGCTCCTTTTGAATGCTTAAGTTTTAAGAGACCAGTCCATTTTTGGGACTTTGCCATGTCTTGACAGCTGGTCCGCAAGTACATTACGGTTTCCTGGGATGGAGTGAGTGGTCTTGTTCTCGGGCTGGATGGCGAGAAGAAAAATCGGGAATGCCTGAAGGTAGATGTTCGAAGGGTGGGTTCTCTTCCCTTGTTCAAGTATGCTACAGGTGTGGTGTTGTCACTGTGTACTTTGTCTTTGCTTTCAGGTGGGTCTTGGAAAAGGAGGCATGGCAAGATTGCATGTAGCTCCAGGATGCTGATGTGGAGCTTACATTCCTCCCCAAATCCGCAGCTGCCACAAAGTTGGTATGGGCACTCCAACCAGCAGTGGACACATTCATGAGCTCGAAGGGTTTCTCTTCCATGTTGAGGACTCCTGCAGCTATAATCGTGGGGTTGCACTAACACGGGGCTTGTAACTTTGGAAAATTTACGAACATCCAGATTCTATCACGATACAGGTTGGGTCCTGGTTTTCAGTGGTCCTTTCTGTATCAATGCAGGGGCCCGATACAGGGGGGCACACTCTAGGTCTGACGCAGCATCTAGAACCATGAACTTGTGAGGGATCTCATCGAGCAGTTCTAGTGATTCAGAAGATCAACAGAACAGAACAGAATCCTTTGCGGAGATGTGCGAATGGTGTAGTCTTCCCTATCAAAAAGAGCTCCAATGAAAATTAAGGCCTTTGGGGCCTCTAGGCTAGACTTATTTTGGTTGATGTTGAACCCTAGCTTGAATACCAGGTCCGCTGTTGTCTGAAGAACTGAGGGGATGTTCTTGGGGTCTTTGTTCCATAGGAGCCAGTCGTCTAAGGCGACGTTCAGTCCCGAAGCGTTGCCAGAATCTGTTAGGTGATGGACATGAAGACCCTCGGAACTGTTGTCAGTCCGAAAGGAAAGGCCTAGGTCCGTTAAGACAAAAGCTTTAGAGTTACCGCACATCCGGATGGTGAGGGATGTGAAGATACATGTCCTCTAGCTCGATGGTAGAAGCATTCCCACGGTTGGATTGAGTTGCCTACTGAACTTATGGTTTCCATTTTGAAAGTTTCGTTTTTAATTATAAACATCAACACAGACTTTCGAGTGTTTAGAACACCGGGCAGGTTTTATTCTAAAAATCACATGCGCAATCCCATTTAAAGTGGTGTGGCAAATCCTTTTCCTTTTATAACCTGCAACGGCCTTTAACTTAGAAATAGATCGGCCAATATGTGGTTTTACCATTCCGATACTGAACAAGAGAAAACCAATCCGTTCCGATACCAATGTCGATATGAAAACTAGAAGAATTTTAATTTCTATACAAATGCAACTAGTTTCTGGTTTTGTAAGATTCCAACTGCTGAGATCGTCTTAAAAAAAATAGGGACAAATATTACTTGTAAGCTTGGGACCATATTTCCATTCAATTAAAAAAAAAATGTTACATTACGACAGAGGATCACACCTATAACGAACTCCTGGATTTTAACAAACTTTTTTCAAGTCCTGGTAAAAAATGCATATAAATTAGTAGGCAAAATATCGCTTATGCCAAATTTTCTGTAAGACAATATCGCATGTAACGAATGAACAAACTTCATTTTAGTGAATAATCTCGTGTTTATAACAAAATTTGTGGAGAAATTAACAGTTCCACAGTGCCAATCGCGAGCGGCGCCGGGTCTTTGACGGGTATCTTTGACGGGTCTCGCGCGATGGCATCCAACTGATTTACGTACTAAAATAGGCTTCGAAGAAATGGCACAAGATCCTGTATTTTACAGTTTATTAACGTTAAATATTTTTTACATTTATATTCCAAACTTTAACTCGATCGTACAAATACGAAAATGCGAAAAGGTACGTATTATTATTTTGATAATTTTTTTCGTCAGGATGTCAAGATGCCCAGAGCTAGTAAGCAGTAGCACTACTGAAACTGCATTCGCATATTTAAATTTGCATTGCTATTATAATTCATCGTGTAATTAAACCAAACTAGCTGAAGGACGTTAAAATTAAGAAAACAAAAACTACCTATTACCTCTACCTTTCTGTTTGTCTTCAATGAACATTCGTCTCTCTCTGCAACTTGCGCAGGTGCCAAACGGTACGCAAACGACCGCCGGCAGGCAGTAATAGTTCATGCTATTCAACATCAATATTATAAGAAGATACCATAACCGTAATATTTTTTCTTGAGTAACACCTTTTAGCCAGATCATCCTTCTTAATTACATGATGAATTATATAACAACGTAAAATTAAAATTTGCTTATGTAGTTTTTAGCAGCGCTTACTTGACCGTCTGATAGACTGACGAAAAAAATTCTAAAATAATAATACATGCTTTTCTTTTAGCATTTCCAGTATTCATATGATCGAATTACAGTTACGAATAAAAAAAATATATTTAACGTTAATAACCGTACAAAACAGGGTCTAGCGCCACTTCTTTGAAGGCTATTTTAGTACGTAAATCAGTTGGATGTCATTGCGCGAGACCCCGCAAAGATGGCGACTGGAGTTTATCCGAAATCTGTCTATTCACAACGCTCGAATTGCTAATTTATGTCAGTCCGCTAGTTACACGCATGCACACGACTGGCCAGGTGATGTTCATTTCGTCCTAGAAGGGTCGAAGCAATTTCTGTGCGTGCCTTCCAAAGAGCTGCTCTAGCACGAGGCTGGCTCTGTTGTTTCTGCTTTAGCATTATGATTACGTTTGCCATGGCTCCGAAACGAAATGCTTTGTCTTCACAACAAACGAAGATTCTAGTTGAGGTAGACAAAACCAGAAAGAAAGCTGAAATTGCAAAAGAATTTGAGGTCCCAAACAGTAAGCTGTCTACTATTTTTATGGACAGAAAAAAAAATCGAAGCAAACTTCAACAGTGGCGCTGTGACATCGGGCAGAAAAAAGCTACGCACCTCAAATTACAGCGACGTGGAGGCAGTTTTATGGAATTAGTTTGTCGATGTTCGTGCCCAAAAAGGGGCGGTTCGTTGGCCCATAACGAATGTGAAAGCTAAAAGGTTAGCTGTTGTACTAGGGTACGAAAACTTCACTGCTAGTACGGGATGGTTGTGCCGATTCCGTCTTCGTCATGGTGTGTCTAGCCGTAAAATTGCTGGTGAAAAGTGGGTCTGTAGATTTAAGCGCTACTGAATCGTGGTTGGAAAACAATTTACCATCATTGCTAGATACCTATTCTTTGCGAGATATTTATAATGCTGACGAAAATGGGATTTTTTAAAAACCATACCAAATCACCAGAAAACAGCACCGATGGAAAGCTAAGCAAAGAACGGACCATAGTGCTACTTTGTACTAACATGGATGGTAGCGACAAAGTTAAACCTCTAGTAATAGAGAAATCGGCCAAACCCCTATGCTTTAAAGGTGTTGTTTGTTTGTCAGTTGACTATAAACATCAATTTGCCAGTGGCACCTAGTTGAAATTGGTTTCTATTGCCGAACCGAAAACATAAATTACCTGTAATTATTAGCATTCTTTTCTCTGAATGCGATTTGCTTCTACAGATTAAAGTTATAGAGTCACCGGTCCTACTAGCCCTCGTGCGCCAGTAAGCGTGTACCAGAGTATTTTCTGCCTCAAATATTTCCCGGTCGCGCCTTTGTAGGGAGGAAGGGAGGGATCATGCAATATATATTTTGGTTAGGCAATAGAAATCAATTTCAAGCAGGTGCCACTGGTAAATTGATGTAAATTGGTACCACTGGTATTTGCCGCTGAAAATATATAACCTTCAGTTATTAGCATACCAGCAGACGTCACTGTGGTGGCGGGCACAGTTTAGTTCCCTTAGGGCTGCGGACAGGCTCCCCCAAAAAGTTGTAAAACTTCGCATCACGGTAGCGAGACACATTGGAGAGGTTATCCTGCATCCCAGCAACGTTTGATAATGATTAAGGGGTTTAAAAAACACCTCTAGCTACTACAAACGGTCCTAGACGGTATAATCCTTTGGCCTGGTAGGGGGGGGGGGGGGAGAATTGAGGCTTAATGGCGCGTCGACAACTTGGTCATTAGCGCCAACCTCAGTCACAGTGGTGGTGGCCTGGTAGGACATATCACGAAAATAGTGAGATGTAAACACGGTAGTACTTCTCCATGAATCAGCTTCAACAATGTCGGAAATAGGGACATTACTGTGGCAGGCCCAGGATGTGGCAATGGCTCCAAGTTCGTTGGCGAATACGCTGATGTTGTTGGCGGCACAATTCAGGCCAATGGCATAATAGGCACTAGTAATGACAGTTTTGGTCCAAGTGGCTATCATACGAGCTGAAGTAACCCCATAGAGACTAGTAAGGCTGTACCAAACGAGAATTTTTCAGCCGAACCGAACCAAACCGAACAGACCTTAAATAAGCTGAACACCGAACACTTTCGAACCGAACAAAAATGTACCAAACCAATCTAAGTATCTTAAACTAAAATGTAAAAGAACTTAGTTCACAAAGAGTCATCAAAGCACAAGTTTCTTAACAAATGTAGGTATTTTCACATGGACTTGTAAGTCCATTGATGTTGAAACTCTGTTTAAACATAAAAAAAAGTCTCCACTACTTTTACATTTTCCCTTATAAGTTATAACTTCTGAACTGTTAAGAGCTAGGAACTTGTGGTTTGGACCAACAGAAACCTGGCGAAAAAACCTTCAAAATGGTGTATTCAAACATCAAAACCCGTCGATTAGAAGTGAAAATATGTTCGGTTTGGTATTTTGCGTTTGAAAGGCCGAACACCCTCTGTTCGGCCATGTTCGGTTCGGTACAGCTTAGAGACTAGTGTAGGGGAGGAAAAGCTGAGTGCGAACCTTCACCAATGTCGGTCACTACTCACTAAATGGCGAGGGAAATTCTGCAGTTGGCGACTTGAATTTTAGCCCTACTGGCTATAACGGCGACTGATTAATAAAACTTGATGCTAACATTGTTATCTTGTAAGCACCAAAATGCTTCGCCCAACCTTGAGAGATTTAAATTTTAAATTTTCCTCAAATTTTCTTGAGTTTTAAATCTCAACTTGAAAAAATACAATCTCCGTATTTTGCGAATTTTCGACAGCTTTGCATTAAGTATTAATGCCTATTGTCTTCTTCAGGCCTACAAAAAGTGTTTTCTCTTTGGTTGACATCCCACAATGTAGCATAGCGTAGGATGTAAATCAAAGAGAAAACACTTTTTGTAGGCCTGAAGAAGACATTAATACTTAATGCAAAGCTGTCGAAAATTCGCAAAAATACGGAGATTGTATTTTTCAAGTTAAGATTGAGCGTACGAGTATGGAAAATTTAAATACTAACATTGATATATCTCAGGAACCGTAAAAGCTGGAGACAACAGCAGCAGCAGTCCAGTGGTCAGTATCCAGACCTCCAAACCAAGAAGCGGTTTGGTCATTGTGTGCAGAATTACAATGGCTATTCAACCAAGCAATTAACAATTGTAGTAAACTCTTTACCTGATCGGAGTTAGATTACTGAAAACAATGTGTAAACATTAAGTAGCAACACACCTGCTAAAACTATTTTGTACATGACGATTAAGTAATAGACAATGACGAGTGACTTAATATCTACTGGCCAAACGGCGAGCGCCACACAATTCACATTCATGAAGGTTGCTGAGTGCGTCCCTTTTAACGAAGATGAGTTTTCTGTAGGTCAATGCGCTGAGTCCGAACTGGGCAGAGAAATGCTCAGGTTTATCCCATAAGATGTTGGTCAGGGCGAGGATAATAAAGGGGCGAGACCGTTCAAAATCTCTCAGTTTTGGCTCAAAATGAAAAACGAGGAGTCCGTGTGTCCCCTTTAAAATCATTAAGGAAAAACAGTCGGCCGGGGCTAATGACAAGGCCTGCATCACGCTGCAGCGAATGCCTGCTGCTGAGGATAGCAAGAACACAGTTTTACGCGCAAGAAAACCGATGTAGCATGTTGATAAATGCTCGTAAGGAGCAGTCAATAAGTGATTCAAGATAATGGGTAGGTCCCAATCTGGAAATTGTTGGCAAGTAATGAGTTGTTCCAGATCGAAGGATTTTATGAGAGCAGAAATGTGAAAGTCGTAAAAGAAATAAGGGCTATTGGCTGCACTGAAACAGTATTGAGGGCTGAGAGGTAGACCAGGATTGTTGAGCCTTTCAAGCCTCTCTTGAAAAGGTTGGAAAGGAAGTCAACAATTGTGGTAGAGATGGACGGACTGGATCAATTAGCTGCGAGTTACACCAATGAAACCAATGCAGCCAGTGGCTGTCGTAGATGTGGTTAATGGTTTCTTTGTTCAGTAGAAAAGCCTGCCTCCGTGAGTAGTCGGACAATAATAGCCACCCGTGTAGTTGAAGTGAACTGAGTCAGGGATGTAACTTCGTTGCTCGTTGTTGGGAGAGAAGGTCGGGGATGTTGGGGAGACGTCAAGGCAGGTCGACCAGAAGTTCCAGTAGAAGAGGGAACCAGTTGGCGGCTGGCCAATTCGGTGCTATTAGAAGGAAGAGGCCCGGATATTGCCATATTGGGCATTTTCTGCAGGGCAAGGGGAAGTAGTCCGAAGGGCGGGAAAAGGTAGGCAAACAGGTCTTTCCACGTAAAGGTCAGTGCAGCTACCGCCCAAGCTTGATCGTCTCGAATTGGACTGATGAAGGTTGAACAGAGATTTGCAGATCGATGTCTTTATTGTACAATCGCCTGATGGGATGGAGTTCCGGGGTAGATCGGCAACAACACTGTGGTTCCAGGGTATGTGTAATGGCAGAAGCGTTGTGTTCATCATGATGAAGAACAGGAAGACATCTGATGTTAGATCCTGGAGCAAGGCAGGCACGTCTGAACCGATCGGACCCTACAGAAGAAAAGATGCTGGCACACGCTTATCGGCATTTACATAGCGAGGCGTGCGCATGCACACGAAGGCTTGCAGGACTTGTGACTATGACTCTTAATCTCGAGGAGAAAAGAATGCTAATAATTACAGGTAGCGTATATTTTTGGCCACAAATAGAAGAAAGGCCAGAATAAAGCGTGGATGACAGCTGATCTTCAGGATTGGGTGTTGAAGTTTGAACAACAGATGACTTGCCAACGAACTGTACGTTGGTATTACCACCTCTTGATCAAGGGATCATAAGTGTTTGAAGGGAAATTATCGCCACGAAACCTTCTCGACATTGATTTGAAGCGTCCTCCAACTAACACAGATGTGAAGATGGCTATCGACATGCTGTCTAGCGACCACAAAACACAATTGTGAACTGCTGGCGTCATCAGGCTTTAGCACAGACGTTGTGGAAGCTCCTCCAGATGCCGCGATCGATGAAGACGACAACGACGAAGGTCCCATGGCTGAACTTTGGCCGCAACTAGGAACTGTGCAAACATTCAAGGACTTTGTGAACGTCATGTTAAGTGGCAACCTAACCATACTTTACTGATGAAGAAATTATTGCTAGTGTTCAATGTGAAGATGGTGGTGAACTAGTAGTGACGAGGAGGACGGCGAGCTACCCGACGTAACGAAAGCACAGGCTGTAGACATTAGTAGTGTTTTAAAACGTTACCTCGAGAAACAAGGTAACCTGCCGCCTGGAAACCACAATTTTATGCAATGTTCTTAAAATTACAAAGCAGAACACCATAACATTTCTATGGCTAAACAAGTTCCTTAAACCTATTAATATATCACTCACACTAACAGTTCACGCAATACCAAAAGTACCATGTAAATGGTTATTTACAGGTGAATTTTCGATGGCTGAGATCTGCCACCTTCTTCAGGCCAAGCCTCGGAATCTTGCAAGCAACTGCACAAACGTTCACAAATTTGAATTCGGCGTACGATTCCAGTGGGACTACCGCAATCATTTGCTTGGATAGCTCACTGTGTTGACGGTTCTGCCCTCTTCCTGTGGTGTATTATATTAAGGAAGCACCACTGTGCTTCAAGCTGGTGTACAGTAATGAATTGCATTGTTTTCCAATAGGAAGGCTCCTGTTCATTCAACAAAGGGATTTTATTCTCACAACAGTGTGAAATTGACAGACTCATCTAGTACACCAACTTATGTACACCCTCCTTCCCTTTCCTTAATACACCACTGGAAGAAGGCAGAACCGTCAACACAGTCAGCTGTCCAAGCAAATGCTTGAGCTAGTTCCACTGGGATTGAACGCAGAATATAAATTTGTCAACGTCTGTGCAGTTGCTCGCACGTTTCCGAGGCTTGGCCTGAAGAAGATGGCAGATCTCAGTCATCGAAAATTCGGCTATAAATTTCCATATACATGGAACTTTTGGTATTGCGTGAATTGTTAGTTTGAGTAATTTCCGTTGAACCAAAGTAAATTCGACGATGTCAATCTTTACGACTTAAAATATACTTGTTTCAGGCATACCGTTACTACCCGATATACAGTACACACTGTAATGGGCTAATCTGCTTTCTAACGCACAAATAAACCTTGCCTTTATGTTATTTTTTTTTTGGCCTATGACGAAATTTTGTCCTTATTTTTCTAAATTTTGTCATATCAGAGATTCGGATAGTGAAATCTTGGATATAACGGAATTAGTGTGTGCTTGCTTTAATTTCGTTACAACAGGGATCCACTGTAAACTCGTTTAGTTTTTTGAAGTAACGATTATCGGTATCGGAAAAGTTAACAGCAGTCAGGTAGCAATACGGCAAAAATAATTATACAGATGTCTGTCGGCCTATCCCTACTTAAATGCTTTTCAAGGCCTGGAAAAAGGTCATGAAATTCCAGACTATTTCAGCTTTTCCAGCTAGCAAACGAACCCTGCATGTTCTAAAACATCCAATTTAATGCGAAGAGAACCTCAGTTGGACAGCTGTTGAACAAACATCTTCACCAAACATGTACGGTATTACAAATCAGATACCACCTAGTCAAATCTTGTTACGATGGTAAAACATAAGCGTATCATAGAGAAGATATTGGAAGTTCCCTATACTGCAAATAAAACTTTAAAAATTGCAGTAGATACACAATTTACCTTAAAAGGTGAAAACTGTTCTACCACTTATGAATTCAGCAAAATAGGTAATCTTTACCGATGGCACAGCAGTCGTACATAAATTCTTACCAGTTAATCCAACTTTCTTGCGACACATCAGGCATCTATTCTTCTTCTTCTTGTCTTTCTGTGGTGAATCCTTTGAATCTGAGCCAACATCAGTATCCATGCAGTCACTGGATGTGCCCGAGGCTGCTTCGAGGCTGGTGTCTGAAGGACATTTCTAAGAGGAACGACACGCAAAGATTAAAAAAAAACCTTCTATAGATTGTCAGACCACACAAATTTAAACTGAATTCAGGCACACAGGACTTTTCTGAAAACTAAATTACAATAACGGCCAAATGAATATGGTCCTAGCATGCACTGTATCGTACGAATATCGCGTTTATTACATTGACTGCATCTCTTCCTGTTAAAAGTGGCGACAACGTACTTATGTGTAGCAATAGTCAATGCGAAGGAGGTTTATTTAAACTTTTAATTAACCAGAAATGGTTGAAGATTTTGATAACACGGGATTGACACAAATCGCGGTAAACATTTATATCGGTCGGCATCATCAAATAAGAGAAACAATATCTAGAAACCAACATCTTGCCTTGTTGGGAAAAGATATAGGAAAACTCACCTAAAGCACTAAATAAAAAAAAATAAAAAAGAAAACGGTGTGCGACGATGTTGGGCCTAAAAACAAGTGACCGGGGCTTTAGTCGGTGTGACGGTCAGACACACAGAAGGTGCACTGGCGCTAAAGTAAACACTAAACCCATTTAAAACAAACGCTGTTTATATTTAGTCTATGGCTATGATTTTTGCCCACAAAATTCCTAATGACCTAAAGTGCAGGATCTAAAAGTTATTCAATAGCATAAATGGAGTAGTGAGGCTCTAGCCTGGCATACTATGCAAGTACAATTTATAATTAATTTTTGTTTACCGTTAGTATTTGTACCTCTTGTCCTATCTGTGATTCTTGACTTGAAGTTGGACTTAAAATGGGTACTGTTGGTGTTGCTGTACTCATCGGTGTATATTCTAGTGGGGCAGCTGAAGTGGATGCCGTTTCATTTGATGGAGCTGAAGCTGAAACATTACAACATACTTTAACAAACTGCTTGAGCAAGACTTTTTAAACCAGGACATTGTAATCAACTGAGACGTGTTGGGGTAAATTCCATCACAGCTCAAAACTATGGCGTTAGGCCTACTTGGATTCCATTAAGCCTCACCACAACACTTACGCACGATGCAATCCAATGCCTAAAAACATGGGCAGATAATGCTCAACTAGCGGCGGACGTGCTACTGTTTAACGGTTTGGGGTCACCAGCGCAAGTACATTCATCTGAGCAGGAATAAGGAGCACCATTTTTGTTTTCTAACCCGGTTTAAGAAAAAAAATCTTCATTTTTCTATTTCTAATTGTTTTTATACCTATTAAACCTTACATACAAAAAAAATACAAATTACACAGCCTTGGACGTAAAGTACTGTACGCACTGGTCACGTGTAGTAAGTTATTTGATTTTACGCCAGGAAGCAGAATATTTTCAGCCGGACTGTGACAAGTTTTTCACAAACAACAAACTGTTAGCGGGGAGAAAGATGGTGCCTATGGTCTGCGGGTAGGTGGTGAAGGTGGAATTTTATATTTTGCAAAATTTTCAGTTAGGCCTATTTGGGTTCATGAACAAATTTCTAATAAAAACTTTTCCCAAGAACAAAAGTACACAAACACAAATTTCAAAGTTCCAGGAAGAAAGTGTCTTTCTTAGCGAATTTTCGACAAGTCCTAATACTGGTGAATATAAACACAGACTGTCTTCATCAGGCTTTCCTTTACGTGCTACCTCGTTCTCACCACCCGCATGCGATTCAAATTTGGCAGTTTCACGTTGCCTCTGGTATTATCTTGCCCATCTCTCCCCACGTTAGGCAGTTTCCATCCACCAGTATTAGCACTGTCAAAAATTCGCGAACAAAGACAGTTTTTTCCTGGAACTTTGAAATTTGTGCATCTTGCGTAAGTTCGTTGATAATGTCGAAGAACTTTCAAAGTAAAACTTACATTTTCTAAAACATTTTGTCGGTTATTTTTTGCTAAACAACTTGAGTACGACCCAATATATCGTCTTGAGAATACAGTAAAACCTCTTTAATACGAACTTTAAGGGGAATGCTAAAAATGTTCTTATTAACCGTAGTTCTTATTAAAAGGACGAAAGAAATTGGACTGCAACTTTAAAAAAATGTAGCCAACCGGTATACGGTATTTTCTTTTCATTCGTCCTTGACCTTCGCGCTTGCGCAAAATGACGAAACTCATCACTTTCCAGATGGAGTCAACTAGCGATTGACGTTTTGCGTGAAAAGAAACGAAATTTAAGGAGGTGGCAAAAGAAACCGTTACAAACAACAAATTCGTAAAAATAAGCTTGAATTGTAAATATTTGTTCGTCTTATCCGTACTTTCGTATTAACAGAGTTCGTTATAGCCGTATATATTTAGTGCTGACCGAGTAGCTGACCAACCAAAATCTTAAAAAAAGTTCTTATTAAGCGGGAATTCTTGTTATCCGAGTTCTTATTAACGAGGTTATACTGTAGCACCGTTCAAATATTCTCGAAAAAATGGTGTATTTGCAGTCAATTTTTGGCGAAATTATTGCAAGATGATGTTCACGAAAGAAAAAGTCGTACTGTAATACAGCCATCCATACTGTGACATAGCTCTGAGTTTGCCACAGGGATTTTATGATTTTCCTTGCATATCATATTTATAAACCTTGTTCATTATTTTTACGTGTTTTTGTTTTTTAACACTTATCCAAAATCAAGTGAATAAAAAAAAATTAAGATAAATATGATCCCCGAATTATGACAGACATCGTGAAAATTTGTTGTATATATGTAAAGCCTAAGAATAAGCTCAGCTTCCGACGCATAATGACCACAAGATAGTGCCAAGTCCTTTCATCACAAGCCAATCGAACACACACGCAAGATGTGGCTGCTACTAGATCAAACCAGATAAAATTATTATAAACTCTAGTGCCCTCAAACATCTTCTAAACCTTACTTATGTTGTATTTATGCTTGATGTATTCTAGTAATCATATGTCGATACTTTTTAAAGCAGATTTTTGACACAGTTTGTTTAACGACTGTACGGTAGCGGTCGGATCCCGATGTCGGTAATGCGGCGCTGGCTGAAAGCGGGAAGCGGAAAGCTGGCATGCAGAACTCGTGCAAAAAAAACCAACATCACGGGTGATGGACGCTGTTCGAAAAGGCTGCCGTTCAGAAAGGAAGTGAAACGGGCGAGAGACGAGTGAGGAGGAAAGTCAGATCCAATCGGTAAAGGGCCAAATGAAAGTAGAGTTGGCGGGAAGAGCCGTGCAATGACCTGGTGATCCAAATTTAAGAAAGCAGCGTGACAACAAGGTAGGTGAAAGATGAGGTAAAAGGCCAAGCGGGGCGCTGGAGTTGTGTACGATTAGCTTTCATCATAGTGGAAAAGGAAAGTGAGTGCATGGAGCGAGGGATGGAGGTCTGACGGGATTATTCATGGTGAACCAGAGTGATACAGGTAAATGAAAGTGTGGCATGGCAGGATCCTTCCATGGTACTAGATGACGTCAATAATGTAGGGCAAGGAGTGGTGCCAAGGCAGGCCTTTTGTACTCTGTAGACGGCAACGGGAGGAGGCACGATGCCCAGAGAAGTGGGTGATGAAAGCAAGAGGATGAAAGCGACGAGTGAGGCAGACGAAAGACGAGTGAGTGCACCTAGGCGAGAAACAGGTTCGGCAGAACCTTGTCGGGGTTTAACAAGAACGGTCAATCGGTGTGGCGAGAGACAACAAGGCGGGTGAAAGATGGACGAGCGTAGAAGCGCTGAGAAGTAGGCTTGGCCGACTTTCAGCAAGACGTAGGGTGGCAACATCTGGGTGGCGACAGAGCTACTGGAGCAAGAAAATGGAAGACGCTTGGTCCTCTTCATGAAGATGGGCCCAGAGTTCGTTAGGAGAAAGCAATGGCGGACGGATTACGGTAAGAAGACATGAAGCCATAAGGTGACAACCTGGCAAGACGGAGGCGTCCAATCAAGACGGTTCGGTGAAAGGTGATGAACCGGTGAAAAACCTAGAGTCCCCCTTGTGAATTGAAGGTGGCAGCCCGGCATGAGCAGCCCTGGGCGTACAGTGAACAAGGCAGCGGAGCGGCGGACGAAAGACGGCAAGGCAGAGGCCGGTGATAGACGAGTCGGTTAAAGCGGCTCCATGGCGACCTCCCGGGACGGGTAGGCCGGAGCCGGGTCAGGAGGTAGCAGCTGGAGCGAGCGGGTGAAAGACGGTGCGACCGAGTCGAAATAGGAGGCAAGCAGGGTGAAGAGCAGCGGCTCTGATTCGACGGCGTGTCCCGATTCTGAGCTGGCCGGAGATGGCCGGGGATGAAGCGTGCGGAGCACGACGGATGAAAGACGCGAGAGAGCCGAGGGCCAGTCGGTGATGGAGAGTCCAGTTCGTAACGGCTTTGCAGTGGGTTCATTGAGGTGGCTGGAATAGTAGACCCAATTCAGTGGCAGAAACCTCAGCTTTGGCCAGACTGGAGGTAAGCCGGGAAAGGATCGTGCGAAGCTATGGCGGATGAAAGACGGCGAGAGAGCCGGAGGTCACACGATGATGGGTAGTCAGTTTCGGGTTTCAAGGTGGCTGTAACTTACAGGCGATGGAATAACAGATCCAAGGTGACGGCGAAGCCCTGGCTATAGACAGACCGGAGGTAGGCCGGGAATGGGTCGTGCGGGGCCACGGCGGATGAAAGACGGCGAGAGAGCCGGAGGCCAGTCGTCGATGGGCAGTTTAGTTCGTAACAGCTTCCATAGTGGTTTCAGAGTGGCTGTAAAGTACAGGAGGTGGAAAAATAAACCCAAAACGGTGGCGAAGCTACGGCTATGGACAGAACGGGGGGAGGCCGGGAATGGGTTGTGCGGGGCCACGGGGATGAAAGACGGTGAGTCGTTGATGGGCAGTTCATTTCGTAACGGCTTCCACAGTGGATTCAAGGCGGTTGAAATGCAGGTGATGGAATAAAAAAAAAACCCATACGACGGCGAAGCCCCGGCTATGGTCAGACCGGAGGCAGGCCGAAAATGGATCGAGCGGAATCACGGCGGGTGAAAGACAGCAAGGGAGTTCCAGGTTGGGCCGTCGATGAGAGATCTTGTTCCTAACGGCT
>JAHWFP010050549.1:0-16055 GCA_023313725.1 Lithobius niger | reverse complement strand
CAACAAAGTTAAATAATGTGCATTTACCTGCAGGACTACCTCTTCCGGTCACAGGTGGGGTGGATTGTTTTCGTTTCAGTGCATCTTTGTAGCACTTGGAGCAAAGGCCGTCAGATGCTGGGCTGCCATAAAAGCCGCAACCAGATCGACATAGCGTGTTTTGCTGCATTTGGTTTGTGTCTCTTTCCATGATGGCTTCCCTAAAAAAAATTAAGCATTACATGTTTGTGTTTGCTTTCAGTTATTTCCGAATTCACAAAGAAAATTGATTTAAGGCCACACAAAACAACTGTTTGGTTTATAGGCTAAGTTGCAAATTGAAGCAACCAGGCATTTTATTTTATTTAACTAACCACCTTTCTTCAACATGCACCTAGCTCAAAGAGTATGTAGTAAGCCAAAAAAAAATTGCTTTTTTTTTTTATTTTTTAGTGTTTGCCACATAACTTCTTATGGTTATGAGCTAGACGCTTAAAATAAGGACCATTGAAAATATCGTTCCAAGCCGGTTAAAATGGTGTACTAGAATGTCAAAATTTGGCAGAAATCGTATTTTTTTTAGCTGGGGGACCAAGATTCAAATAAAGGAATTTTGACCCGCGATAATTTAAGGCACCCGCACGCGCCTGTAAACCAAATAATTAACTTTGCATGACCTAAACGTTTGTAATTTTTTTCTTATTTTTTAACTGGAGTTTGATTTGTTAAATGTTTTGCAATACACTTGCAATATCTCTGTTTAAAAGAACTTAAAACCATTGTAAGTTTTTATTCGATGTAAGAGGATTGTTCCTTATTCAAAGCCCTCTTTTGCTTGACGCCAACAGTATTTTATTCCCGTCAATTTGTGTCACTACCTCCAACAACAAATCTTATGAGACAATTTAACACTCGAGGAGGCTAGTTATGGGGTGGGTAGCACGGAAGTTGGCTGTTCTGGGATTTCTACTCCAAATGAGACAAGCTCAAATCGGGACAAATCAAATAAGAACCGTCTTCAGATAACACCGTTACCAAACCACCTATCTCACTCTTGCCGTTACTGGCATTTTTTTTTTCACTTAAGACCATGGAGAAAAAAAATGTTTCCTTTAAGGGCAAGGTTGCATACTGAAGCATCAGGCATAAATTTTATTTTTTATTTTATTTATCCAACCACATTTCTTTTGTCATGTACCTATCTCGAAAGCTAAAGAGCATCAAAGCATGTAGTCACCCTAAAAGATATAACATTTTGCTAAAATGTTATTTTTGTCAGCTAGTACTGTTATTAAACATTTTCTAGTTTCTGCCAAATAATTTCCTACTGGTTTGAAATTTGCACCATTGTAAAGCACATTCCAAGTTAAAATAGTAAACTTGCATGTCAAAAACGGTCACAATTTGACGAAAATAATATTTTTAGCTGTTCGACCAGGGTTACGATAAAACATTTTGACCAACGACAATTTAAGGCGCCCTCACATGCCTGGAAACCAAATAATTAACTTTTCAAGACCTCAACATTCCCATTCACAGATACTTTAGTTTCTCTGAATTAGTACCGAGAGTCCTAGACCTTGCCATTAACGCTGGCTTGTTATGGTATCGTTCGCAGACATTAAATTGAACGAATGGAGTTTGCGAGTTTGGCTCAAAAAACCAATAGGACTGAATGTTTAGTACATGCTTGAGCTAATACAACCAATTACAAGAAAAATCAGGAACACGTTAAGAATTCTGCTAGATGCCAGCGCTGAGTCTTATTAAGAATTCAAAAACTTTTTCTCTTTATAACCTGCATGCACTGTAGCTCATTCGATAAAATCTCAAAATAGTGTTCATAAATTCTGAAGACATTTGTAGTGCAAGTCAGGTGTAACTAAACCGATGAAGACAATTGCAATGACCTTGAGAACCGTATCCATATTGGCACCAGACGGGGATTGAATTACCACATTCTACAACACGAAAACAAACTTCGTAACAGACTGATAAAAATTACAGTACTTCCTGTAGTTATTGGTAAGGCTGGGCCGATTACCAAACCGGACCAATAGTTGCAGTATGCTTAGAAATTGGGATCGGTAAACCAAAACGAAAGTATTTTCACTTCTCGTGGGCCAATTTTCATGTCTGAATACACCATTTTGAAGGTTTTTTTTCTACCAGCTTCCAGTGAATCAAATCCCAAGTTGTTTTCTCTTACCCTTTAGAACTTATCAAGGCAAAATGTGAAACAACTGATCTGTGTGTTTAATTTTAAAAAAACTCCACTTATAAGGAAACCAGAGTGTTTTTAAAACCTGCTAACTTGTCGTTATAACAAGGTTCGTACAGCGTAGCATCTTTTTTCCCCTATTTTCCAGTATATATTTTTCCGCAGTTCTCCAGTAATATGTACTTTTATCGATATTCCAGTAGAATCTAAACTTTTAAAACAAAGGCCCGGACAATTACGCGTTCGTGAAATGATCAGCACAACACAGCTACAAAGTGGTATTGACGACAGATGAATAGCGACAGGATGCAGTGTTATCTCCGGAACCAGACGTGCTCCGCGTTTTCAGATAGTGCGCAAAAACGACAATTAACAATGGCGCTAACTTAAATAAAAGAAATAAAATCTGTAAAACTAAACCTTTTACAAGGCAATCATGACAAATTTGTTTTAACTGCAGGAGAAAACCGTTACTTTAGCTTTAAAAATTCAAACATTTTCCAGTATCAAAAATATATTTGCAAGTACAGTAGACTCCAGTTGTAAGGAACTAGGTTTTAAGGAATTATTGCTTTTAAAGAACAGATTTCAACAACTATTTAGATTTAGTGCCATTATCGGATATAGAAAATTATTGGTTATAAGGAAACTTGTTCACTGTCCCTTCAGGATCTTTATAATCAGTATCGAGTCTATCGACTGTACATTCCAATGTATTTTCCAGTATCTGACGAACTCTGTATAAAATTAAGATAACTATCAACACATATAGAAGGGGGGAAAAAAAGGTTTATAACGGGATTACTTCCAAGTACGTACACTAGCTCTTACATATAGCGAGGGACTATAAAACATTGCACTGATCACCACACATTTGATTGCATGACCACCGCATAACACACTTCACTTAGAGACACCAGAAACTTGGAAATTAACGCGCTAAGCCATTTACTGTACACATGGCAGTAGCCAGGACTTTTATCATACCGCCCGCTACATTAATGCCAACATTTTTAGACTAAACTTTATTTTTTGTAAACAGTGCTCCTGTAGTCAGAACCATTGTGAAATTACAGTTTCGCACTTTCCATACAATCAGACCCCATCCCCCCCCCCCCCCCCCCCCCCCAACCCTCGCCCCCTTGAAGTACCAATAAAATTTAAAAAATCACTTATTTCCACTTACGGTTGTTCAGCCAAAGATCTAGAAAAAATTTGCAACATCGGTTTTTGCGCCGCACCCACGATGCCAAAATTGCCTTAACATCAATGTCCATTTCTTGATGGATGTTTAGCAAAGCAAGTCCAGATAGTCGGTCTTTCGCCATTGTGTTTCTTAACCACGTTTTTAATCTTCGGAGACATGAGAAAGTCCTCTCAGGAGTGGCTGATGATACAGGAATAGTTAACACTATGCGCAACATTCTGTGAATATTGGGATAGTAGTCGGGATCAACTATGTCATGACTTCATTGCCTTTTACCACCGCACCACCTCTTGCTTCAGTCTAGTTGGTGACGGTAAGTCAGTTCCATAACTGTGCTCAATTCTTTGCTCTACTTCGGAAGACAACCTGTTCAAGTTTTGTGGAAGCAAATATTCGCCCAAAATCACAATTTCAAGAGTGTTATTCAATAACCGACCTTATTTCTTCAACGACGTGGCCCAGAAATGGGTAAAACACATTGACCCCCGTCCTGTTCCTCAGGATATGTAGGAGCATTAGCTCGGCTAGTTGCTCTTTTTGGAACTCGTTGGTTAGTCAATTCTCCAGATGGAATTAGTGCTTTAATTTTATCCAATACCTCTGCAAAAGTAGTTTCATTCCTTATGTCTGTAAGACACTGAATTACATTGAAAGTGTCTTCCTTCACTTCAAGTCAGCAATGACTTCTTGAAGCTGTAAATTAAACTGTGCAGTATACCCCATAATATGCTCAGCCACAACTAAAGAAACTATGAAATCTTGTCGAGTTATTGCTACGTGGAGAGTCGCTGCTGTATGGTCTTGCGTTTTCATTTCCATTAGTGCTAGATCAGTTATTTCGTATTTTTTCAAGAAGTCTTAAGTGAAGCATAGCAGGAAGCCCATCTTGTGTCAGAGTGTACATAGTTTCTTTGAGCCACATTCTGAACTCGCATCCAGTTACTTAACGATTGCTTTATATTTGCTAAGGTGTTTTGCTGATTCTCGGAAATATTTGGCGACTGCATTTACCGTTCCCAGCATATTGCGTACACATGGAACAGAACACGACTTCACCAAAGCTAAATTTAAGGCATGTGCATTGCAATGCACGTAATGTGCCAAAGGGTATAACAGTTTAATTCTAGCTTGAACTCCCTTGTAGATTCCCCGCATGTTAGCAGCTCCATCGTATGCCTGCCCTCTCATGAATTGCGGATCAATCTGTAGTTCATTGTGCCAGTAGAATAGTTGCTAGTTATTCTCCAGTTGTATTATAGGTATCAACAAATCCAACGAAGTGTTCATAAATTGTCAGAGTAGTTCCATTCACTGCAGGTGCAACATACCTAATGCAAATAGAAGCTTGTTCAGTTGTAGAGCAGTCGGTAGTTCATCCATCATGACACTAAAATATTTGGTTTTTATTATTTACCTTGTTACTGAATCCAGGATGTATATCGCACATTCGTTATTAATTCATTGTAAATCATTGGACTAGAATACTTAGCATTATGGGCAGCCTTCACCAAATTTTTTTTCAGCTAAAATTCGCCAGCAGCTCGATATTGTAGTAAAGACTGGAAAACACCATTTTCTTCACATTTTACTTTGCCCCAGTTACCACGAAACGTTATATTTTTTTTACCGCATAAAATCATAGTTTCAATAATAGCCGTTAAGTACGCAGTGTTTTCCTTTAACTGCCAATTTGCCACAGACGATAATTGCATATTTATTGGCTGGATGTTCATTTGTTTTGAATTTGAAACGTCATTGAAGTTTTGTGCCAGTTGAACAGCAGTTTCATGTTTGTTCCCGCAATGTTCTGCGAGTGTTTTGGGTAAATCCCTCCACTTATTACCTGGCCTATCAATAAGTACTCCAGTATCATTGAGACGAAATATGAACTAATAAATGCAGACAGCATCTAGCGAAACACTATACCGTAAAAAAAGGATATTTCCTACAAAAAGTTGTCGTACAACATCTATTCTGTGGACCTACGAACGTCGATGGAAACTAAAGTCCGCCAAAAACTCTTGACTTGCTAGCAATTCAAGTTTTACTTGATCATTCATTAGACACCCACCTATTTTTCATCACTGTGTGACTTGACCTACATGCAGCCCGAAATCGTAAGCTTGAAGAACGTCTACACAATGACTGACCTCCACAGTCGCGGCTTGCTTGAATTGTACGATTTGTATCACCACGACTACGTGCTTCTACTATTTCAATAGAATTGTTTGGTTCGGATTGTTGCCGCTTTCTGAAGTAATTATGCAATGAATTGCTTGCTACTTCTGCATTCTTGCTTTTTTTAGCGCGCGACGCCGTACTGCCAAAACAACAATAGTTAAACTTAAACTCATTGACGTCAGGGTCGTGTGAAGTGGCTGACTTTGCAGACTCTGTAACCGCCAACGTAAGGGCATACGTTAGGAAATAATATATTTTCCTTCGCTGGCATCAATGAGCGTGCGAGTCTAGCATGCGGTGTGGAGCTCTCGTCTTCAAGCAAGAGGTGTGCTCCGTACAAAATTTTTCGGTGGCGGGAAAATTTATTTTTGATGCGGCGGCGACTCAAAACTTTACCTCCCGCTACTGGGGGGGGGGGGGGGTCACTACGGCCCTGAATGTACATGGAGGATAAAGCACCGATGCTGTTTAAAATTGCGACACATTTAAGAAATTTGGGATTACACACTGCCACTGTTGTTCCTGTTAAACGGACAGAGCATAGGCTCAACAACCGATTGGCCCATTGTTTTCTGTTTGAAACTAATATTCATAAAAAATACGTAACTTCATACTGTATTTACGCCCTTTTTTTTTAAACGGTTAAGGAGTGATGCTATATACTGGTTTCGTCAAATTTTGGTTATTGTAACCAGTGTTCAATGTACCCATCGTCGGTTCCCAGAACAAGATTTGACTCATTAAACAATTAGAAATAGGCCAAAACATGGCAACACATTATGAAGTTATGTATTTTAAACAAATAGTAGCTTCTAACAAAAAACAATAGGTCAATCAGTCTCTGGAAAAATTAATCTCATTTTTTGCAGTTAGTTATCACCCGACGTAAGATTCCAGGTGGGTTTAAAAGGGTTCACTGCCCCAAACATGTTACTTTCCGGATGTGTTGCAACACTCCCGGAAAGTAACATATTTGGCGCTGATGTTGGTTTGATGCTTAAATTCGTACAATTCAAGATGTTAAATAGAATTTTGTGTATACAAATTACAGTACAAAAATGATTTTTAAAGCCACGTCAACATCTTTTCAGAACTAAGGTATTTGCATTTTGTGGCCTTACCTGAGGGGTCAGAAAGCCAGTAGAATAATTGATGCTTTTCCAGCATAGGTGACGGTAACATGCGATGGTCAAGCCAAGTGTGAACTACTCATGTGTTTTTTTTTGGGGGGGGGGCGGCAAATTCCAGCTTTCCCCCTCAAATTTGCTGAACTTTGCTAAGTGCTGATGTTGACCGATTCTTTGTACTAGTTATTTCAGTTATTTGCACACCTGCTAAGTTGGGAACACCACAGTGGTAGTTAATTTTTTTTTGGGGGGGGGTGAAAGGTGGGTGGGGGGGGGGGGGCGGACCCCGGCCTTACAATCACCCCATCAAATGTTGATGAAGTAATACCAGGAATGCAATTTTTTTTTTTTTGCATTCCTAAATAGTGAAAACATAATGGTCATTGAAGGACAGGACCAATATTACGAAAACAACTTTAACCTAAGTAAAACTACTAAGTTGAGCAATTTGTCGGTATTCAAAATAAGTACACGAAAAATTGGTCAAACGCCGCAACTTTGAATAATGCGCAATGGTCAAATATTAACACATTTCAAAAATTCTTTTTGCTCTCAACTTGTCTTTGCGTAAGGCAACTTTTTTCTTTTTACGATTTACAGAACTTGTCCAAATTAGTCAAAAGTTCGAAACTTTAGAGCACGATGAGCAAGGGTCCAAATATTACCAGAATAAAAACATTTTTTCTCAACTTGTATCCCCCCACAGGGGATGATTTTCAGGGATGGCACCATATTCACTAAAAAATTGCGAAATATTTCATTGAGTAATGTGGTGTATCAAATTATTAAGTAAACTGACAAGTAATACACAGATGTAAAATTACTGGTGTTGTTCATGTTCGCTGACATTCATTGTGCTATTCAATTGTGATCTGCGCGACGAGACTTCTATTTTTTCCCAATTTTGTTTTTCGTGACTTTCTGTTTACTTAGATAAGCCAAGCAACCCACTGTCCTCTTCAGCTAAGGACTTTTTTTATTAATAAAATTAAAATGGCTATTACAGCCTCAAAATTTGTTTTATCAAGATATTGATTATCGCGGTAATTTTAAAAACTTTACCTGGACGAGAAAATTTTTATCATACCATCCCTAGCAAGTTTTCTACCAAAAAAAAAATTTTCCAGCCAAATCAATGCTGATACGAGTGGATTTTAGTTTTAATCTGGAAATTAAAGTGAGTGAGTTGTGAAGTCCAATAATAGTTTTAAACTGCTATAACTATCATTCGGATAACACGATAATGTTAATAAACCAGCCTTACTGCACACAGAGAATGGATCTAGAGGAAAACCTACATTGTTGAACTTAATACTGGGTTCGTTCAAGATAAACTAAAAAATTTAAGCACATTCAAGAACTTTTTCCATAATCAACCTTATTCTTCATGGACTTTCGTAAGACCAGCAAAATTTGTTTAAGGGCTTTTATTATCACCAAACTTTCTCAAATAAGGCTGTTAAAACTTCCAGGACAAGCCTGGCGTAAAGTTTCTTCTCTTTAAATAGGATTCTGGTGTTTTTTGAAGTCTGGAAGGTGGCCTGTGACAACGAAATGAGACCAACACCCTGTAATCTCACCAAAGGGGCCTTCAGCAACATTAAAGTGCTCGTCCCCCATCTTCAACGAAAACCCATCCCTGCACTGAAGCAGACACAAGCCGGTCCAATCACAACAGGGGCCATAAAACAATTAAATTTAAACACATAGAACGCCAACGCCCACCACCAACAACGACAAGCAAGGAAGAAGGACGGGATGTAGTGCTCCCAACTTCATGAAATATGTGTAAATAGTGCAAATAACATTTATAGACCTGAAGAAGATCCGAGGAAAGGATTGAAAATTCGCAGACACACACACCAAGGTTGAGCGATTTGAACAATGCCCATTTTTAATTTATTCAAGGACTTTGCTTAGCGTCGTGAGCATGAGGTGCTATCTCTTGGCGACAATAGAATATATTGTAATAGAAGCTCTTCGTCTTTGTCTTCCTGCGCGAAGTCAGGAAATAGTTGATGTGGTTTGGAACATGCTTTCTTTGAGACCCAAGGTTATACGAGGAATACAACAAAACTGGAAGAGGCTCAGCAAGTGCTTCACATTGGAGGGAGGGGAGTTAGGCCGTGGTTGGCTATTGGTTCACTTTTCATGGCCAAAACTATGCTGGAATCTGAGAAAAGGAAAGAGTAATTCGAGAAGCTGGGGATTGTGAGGGAGGGGGAAAGGGGGGGTTGGGATACAGGGCTCTGTAATAGACATTTGGGTTGGTCCAGTTCGGGGGGGAGGTTGGAAACAGTTTATGAATTGGACGGGGGCGGGGACCAACATTAAGACATTCGTTAAAAAACTTCGTTGAATTACAGAGCTCCACAAAAGGTGCATCCAACACCGCCAGCACATAGCATGGGCTCCAGCTAGTAATGTATTAACATTAAACAAAAATGGCAAATTACATAAAGAAAAGAAAAAGCCCTGTGAAGGATCAGCGTAATCTTCCGGTAAAAAATCAGCCTATGCAGGCAGTAAATCTTACAGCATGCCTAATCATTACATCTTTTTATTACCTTAACTAATATTTTTGTTGGCAGTGTCGTCAAAACTAACGTGAAATTGATTTTGGTTAAAGAAAATAGCGCTTGGTAACTCATTAACCAAAACATCCAGCTGCCTTGTTAATCGTGTTTGAAATATGTGGATCCAGGGGAAAATCCATTATTCCGATTGCCATGAATGTTTAAGTCATTTTCAATGTCGCTGCCTTATTCCTGGAATATGTGAAAACACCAGCAGACGGTGGCTATTGTAGTAAGCAGACGACCTCAAAAAAAAAAAATACCAAAAATAAACACTGTCCATTGAATTTTCGTGTGGAAATTGAAAGTGGAAGCATAAAGACGTAATAATCACATTTCACAAACTTCATCCTCCTCCGGTTTTTATACTTCTATATTCAATTTTCCTCCAAAAATTCAAGGAACAATGTTTATTTGTGGTGTAGTGTTGAGAGTTTCTTGAGAATCCTCGAATAAAAGGTCTACTCAAAATCAGTCAGCGACTTCTTCAGTATTGCAAGATCCAACTTGATCATTCGTGCTGCCATACAGGCTGGCACACTAATTCACAAATTGATGAAGTGCTATCAACGATAGAGGACATAAAATTATCAAAAATATCAGATTTCGGAGTAGGTAAAAATACTGTAGAGGAATAACTAGCAGCTGTTAGATGGCCCAGGTTATTTAGTTTAACTTTGCAGGGTTTCTTTGCCACGAAGGGCAGTTCCGATAACAGGTTTTACAGTGTGTCGATAGCTAGGTCATTAGGACCAGCCAGTCAGTGCAGTGGTCTGGGTTGCCACGGCGCCACACTTTACACAGATGTTAAACAAAACCTCAAGTCTAGATCCTCATACATCTGTACCTCGTGAAAAAATTAAATAACCCTGGAAAGGACTCAAAGGAGGACAGACTCATCTCTCAATTGACGCGCCAAGTCTCGTGGAAGATGGATACTGCGACAAACACCATCAAGATGGTGACATTCCACACGCACATGATGGATCGAAGTGGCAGGTGACAACAATGGCACTCAGGAGGGAACTCGCCCCTCAAAAGGAAACGATGTCTAAGGTTGATGTGACTAATACATAAACGGGTCAACACCACCTATTTTTCAGCAACTGTAGCGACTAGGTCAGTGCCAATCCTGAACAGTGCCTTCTATAGCTCGCTTATTGTCGTCTTGCCTGTCCCACAAGGGTTGCCAAGCAGCATGCACCCTCGGACAAAGAGTTGGAAAGACATCTTAGGGGGGACAGGGCTTTTGAGATCCCTTTCGAGATGACTAGTAAAGGCTCCTATTGCAGCTGCATCAGCATGTTCATTCCCAGCTATCCCAACATTCCCCGAGATGCAGCATATCCATCTTTGGATTCGCTGTGTCAAGGGGCTCCAGGGGTTGTACGATGCCAAGGATTCCAGGGCACTCAAGCAATCACTGAAGATCATAAAATGAAAACGTAGAAATAGCCTGGTGGAAGGCGATGGGAAAGTTACTAGTGTGCAATACCAGGTTTTTCAACTCGATATTGATACTTTATTATACCAGTATTGGTATCACGATACTTTCTCGATGCCGATACTGCGAGAATCAAAGGAACCTAATGGATAGTAACTGATAAAGTGTTTAAAGGAAAACTCAGAATAGTAGTCTTCGCAACTTCATAATGGTTAAAAGAATGATTAACGCTGTTTAGATCTCTTCACCATTAACCATACTGTGTAGATACTAAAAAAAAAAAGTTTGATACTTTTGGGGCGAGGGATAATCGTCTAACTGGAAAATCGCATAATTGGAAGAACGTATAACGGAATATCATCTAACAGGAAATTCGTATAATGGAAAATCGTCTAATATCCCTGCATCGCTCATGCTGCCGCGCTCGCTGCGGCTATACATATAACTTCAGAAACCGCAGTTAGACGATAATCCAGTTAGACGTTTATCCATTATAAGATATTCCGTTTAGATGCTTTTCCAGATTTTAGACAATTATCCCATTAGACGATTTTCCAGTTAGTCGTTCGTCCGACGCCCCATACTTTTCGATACCTACAAAAATTCGATACTATGAAAGTAACAGTATCGATATTCGATACTGTCGCACCCCCCTGGCAAATCACCCCCTCATGCACACAAACATGCTATGCGAACTTTTAACTTCGACCTATCAGTGAACAGCCGCCGCCGGAACTCCAGACATTGGAACTTTTTGAGAGGAATGCTAGGCGTAAGTGAAAATGCCACAATACATGTAAATACAAAACACAATATGATGTGAATTCCCCGTTTTATTGGGGTGTTTGTTCAACTCCTCTATTATATCATATTTTCAAACAACAATTTAAGTTGTAGGTTAATTTGTTTTAACTCGGGAAGAGTTGAAACCAAGGCTTCTTAACGGGCAATTACATCCATTTTGACATGCACGTTTTACTTTTGGATCACTTACACAATAACTAAACACAAGAAATGCGGTAAGAATAGATTATGTATGTCTGATACAATTTAATTACTGCACCACCAAAACACGACATGGAGACTGCCTTTGTTCTGTTGGAACGCGCAGAAATTAATGCTGACAGATGGTACTCATCGATTTCTACTCGCAGCCAATTGAGATAGCTCTGTTGGCTGTGAGAGCTCAAGTGCCCGACGGCCTTAGCTGGTCGCAAATCTTACCAAAATTCTTGTGTTTAGTTATTGTACAAGTGGTCCAAAAGTAAAACGTGCATGTCAAAATGGATGTAATTGCCCTTTAATCTACGGTTACTTTGCAGCTTGGAAAGGCCAGGTGAGTGGTGTGCATTTAAAAATTTAGGTAATTTAGACTTGCATAACAGGATTTTTAGACAATTTCTGTTCAGAACATCTCTTGCCACTAAGTGTCATTAGTTAATTTGTCAACGTACATTTTCAAGTCGCTTACAAAATTTCAAACATTTAATCCAAAAGTAGAAAACACAATTAACTTTCCAAATTGCCTTCAGGTTCAGTAATACTTGGCAATGACCCGCAGCAGCAACATGAAAAAAGGAAATGGAAATTTTGAATTCTTAATATTCTGTAAAATCCTGAATGCAACATTTCATTAATGTTTTTTTGTAATAACATTGTTTCTTTTGCTCAAAGAAACAAAACAACATTAAAACGCATGCCGACAGTGTAGCTTTGTTATAGTGTATTTTGTCATTTTTGTCAAGCAATAAAAATTGAAAATGTTCTTATTTAGTAGTGAACATAGGTGCGTTCTTAAAAAAAAATACAACAGCCTGGCAAACAGCTGCATGCACGCAAGAATATGTGATTAGGCCTTCATTATGAAATAGAGACCAAGAAGCCTTGAAACATTTTTTGTTTATGCTGAAATGGAACGTCAATAAACAAGATACAGTAGAACCTTGATTATCTAAACTGATTGGGACCAAAGGATGTTCAGATATTCGGAAATTTGGATAATCCAATTTACATGCAAAATGAAAGGAAAACTTTTTTACTCAGTTTTAGTATTAGTGAACTATGCTTGAGTGTACAAGACAACTGAAAAGAAAATTTTCACGAAATGACTCCAGAAACAAAGCAAAATCAATACTTATCTCCCCTAAAAACACCAAATTTCTGAATATTTTGTAAGAATGTGAATTCGTATAAGCAGAGTTGTTTGCAATGTCGGTTGCCACTCGCCATTTGGCGAATAAAAATCAACAGCCGACGACCGAGTTTGACCCCAGCAACAGAGAATAACTCAAATAGTGATATCTGGGGTATAAGCTAGACGACGAACTGTTTGCACCGTTATGCTGAGATTTACAAGGGCTATAGAACAGCTTTGTCTGTAAAAATAATGCTGGAGGTTAAGAAAATTATGGTATTTCGTAAATGCATAAATTAGAAAAATCGTGTATCGTGCAAGTTGTATTTAGCATGTGGTGAGTAAAAAATATGAAATGGCGAGCGTTTTCTAAGGTCAACTGGCCAATTGGCGACTGCTTGCTGGATTGACATTCGAGAGCGTTGGTTGTTTGGAAAATCGAGGTTATACTGTACTATCACAGACAACGCTGTAGAAACTATTTTGCATCAAGGAAATACTTTCAAAAGTTGATCGTCAAGTATTGGGAAATGTTGATGCTTTCATAGGCTCTCAAAAGGTTTTTTTTTTTATTGACATAAACCTACTCAAAAACGGTTTAATTTGTGAAGCCAGGTGATAGGTTTTGCCAAAGAAGCAGTATCTAATAAGCATAGACTTCCGCAATCACCATGGATACAGAAAATATTTATTACCTCTCCAGCATCTTTTTTAAAATAAAACTTGTACAAATTTTCTCGTCTGTTGCTTGCGCAATGGAATAGTAATGGCTAATACTTTAAGCTTAAATTAAGCCTATGAAAAAATTAAAAAATTTCCTGCATAACAAAAAAAAAAAAAAAACGCACTTGATTTGATACTCCTTGTTGGTTGGTTGAATGCCATAAGCCAGCCTTGGAGGGTTACTTAAATTTTTTTGGGAGGACGAACTGCAATATGCAGGTCGTCGTCCAAACCCGGTCAGGCAGTCCAGCTTTAGCGAGTTAAATGAACAAATAAATCTATGACAATTTTATAACTAAAAAAGCATTGCGAAAAACACTATTGTACGAGAAAAATCGGGATTTAATTGGAATATAAGGACAGTAGTTTGTCTTGTACACATTATGGCGACAGTGGGAATTTAATTGTCAAGCCTTCGATAAGTGGGAGACCCATTTACCTCTTGTCGGTGATCTCATAATTACAACAAAAAAGATGTGTGTATTCGCCAATGAAAAGCCTAAGCACTACTCACTGAAAGGTCAGGTACGTCAAAGCAAAACCCAATACAGTAAATCGCCTATTAAATGCCTTATAGGAGCCAAGTACCCATCCCTTTGAAATGCTTTTAAGTCACAAAAACAAAAAAGTGGAGTTAATGCCCTCCTTTTTTTATTGGTCACAAAATTATCCAGAGCAACGTATATTTTATGAAAAATTTGTTACACGATTCCATGAACGGAAGCTCCCATATGGTTGGGTCACCATTTGCCGAAAGTTCAGTCCAAGCCAACAATTAGCGTCAGGATGCATAGACCTATCGCATAGAAACATGAAAACCTTCACTGACGTACCGTAAATCGCGTATTAGAAAGGCTCGTTAATATTTGTAGGACAAATACTTTTGGTAACGCCCACAACGAAATCAACTTTTAATTCGACATGATTCCGGGAGAGTTTGTAATCACGTAAAGTCGGCAATGTTAGGCCTATGCAATCGATCAACAGCATGCATGATCTTGATTTAGTCTAGCAAAAAGGCATTGCCTTTATTCTCATATATTCATAAATTTAGCTCATTAGATCGTCCTCCTTTGAATGCTAACACAATTAAAGGTTAAAACTTAAATTTCTAACCATCACCAACCTTCAAAACGGACAAAGCGATTAAGACCAGGAAGCGTGTGTGTTGATGCAATTTTTCGGAAAGTCGTCAAGTTAACATAGCTTTCTGTTCTTCCTGGCGATAGTATTCCATGCCGGAACTTCCATGAATTGCGTTCAGTTTTGAAGGTTGGCGATTGTTCGATATTGGAAGGAGAATTATTTAATAAACTAAATTTGCGAATAAATGAGAATAAAGGTTTTCGCTAGATTGAATCCAGACCACGCACCTCAATGATCGATCGCATAGGCCAAATCATGATCACGATTTTGATCTGATCATGTTACTGAAAGTTTGTATGGTTAGAAATTATTTTTAGCAGCAAGTTGCGTTTAATTTTAGAGGAGAAACCATACAATAACCTAAGTTTTTTTTAATAAATGAGCACCAAGACATTGCTAGATTGAATTCAGATCACATACGCGTAAGACTGCATTACCGCTGACTTTTTCCATGATAAAAAAAACTCCCTCCCTGGCCAGAAGTTAGTTTAGAAAATACATATACTTGTCTTTAACCCCCTCCCCCTTCCAAAATTTTAGACAAATTTAACAAGCCCATGGGCCTTCAATACACAATTTACGGTAAAAGCCAGCAACTGTCTCCAATCCTGTAGTTATAGTTACCAAAGATTGCCTGGTTGGAAATTAGTGTTGGTGATGAAATGAGTAGTTTGGAGGAATGATGATCTAATAAACGAAATTTTTGAATACATAAGAATATTGACATTTGCCATTTACACTAGACTTTATACAAATTCAGTTAACTGAATTATTGCATCACCACAGACCTTTCCACGATGAAGTAAACCACCCTTCCTGGGCAGAAAGTAGGTCAGAAGAATTGGGATGGGTTTGATTTAACGCTATTTCCCTTTGCTGCAATGGCTAATGGGCATTAAATATGCGATTTACGGTACCACCAATCCATTTTCCTCTATACTTACTTTTAATCAATGAAGTTTCTTCAGGTTGTAATGATGAGAGCACCTACAAAGAAGAGCAGGGTTTAACATCTACGCACGTTCTATCATTTCCAGCAAGACGTTGCAAAGATAGCAAATACGAGAAAACTCCCAGGCTAGGCTTCTTAATCGAACGGGGAAAAAAAAAGAGCTATCAAGCCGTCAAAATTGATGCCATAACATCACCCTGACCACCTTCATGACTTTGTTGCGAATTGACTTCAACAGAGCAAGCTAAAGAACCTTACCTCAAAAACAAAGCCAAACAAACACAAATCGATACACATTGGCAATTAATTCTTTCTGGTGCTAGGAATTCTGCTATATTAACTACGCATGTGTATACAGTTGAAAA
>JAHWFP010050548.1:0-14266 GCA_023313725.1 Lithobius niger | reverse complement strand
AATCAAGGACGGAACAGTCTGGCTAGAGATCTCTGTGGGGGAGAGCAGCTTGATTTCAAGTGAAGTACTCTAAAGTCCAGTATCTGACCATGAAAGGAAAATAAGACTGGTTCTTGAGCTCACTGCACTACCATAGGTGGAAATTTCTGGGTCATTTTGTTATTTATTTTACGCAAATAACTGTCCGCTTTTGAGTGACAAATGTTAAATCTGTGCCGGTACCAATTTTACTGGGAACGGTGCTCTACCGATTCATATTTACCCGATTCCGATTCGATACCGATACTTTTGGTTACATACTGGTATTGCATCGATACCTACACTTTGCCAGTTCCACGCCGATACCAGTACTTACTCCTTAAAATGCAGTACTTGGTCCATAAACGTGCGTATTTTACTGGATTGTGCTCTCATGTCGATGTAATCACTTGCAATTTTTTTGCATTGCGCTATATCCACATATAGGCAATCTGTGATGCGCTTACAAGCTGAGGCAGACAAGACAACGGAGCTAGTGTACACGATCATGCGGAAAAAGGGGTGAGAATGACCAACAAACTTGACCTAGTAACCGGTGGGCAAAAAACCAGACTTTTCGCGCGGTTTATGCAGAAAAGATGAAGCTTCGTCATTCAACTGCACCGATAATTGATAATTTGTAGTGGATTGTGGGTAAGCGATAGGGAAGAACTCAGCTTTCTTTTTTGTGTTCGTGAATGAAGAAAAGAACACAGGTTTCTCCCCTATCGCTTACCCATAATCCACTACGAATTGTAGTGCAATGGAGCTAAGTTAGGATCAACCTTTCCGTGGCGTCACTCTTCTTTTTACACTCTCCAGGTATTACAAAACTGTTTATTCAGTAGAGTGATCTGTAAATAGGTCAAGATGGTTGGTCATTCTCTCCCTTTTCTTCGCGTGATCATGGACATTCTAACCCCTTGCACATGTACACGTATAATTTGACGCGCATACAAGCAGACACAGAAAAGAAAGCAGCGCTGGCATGTCCACGATCACGCGTAAAAAGGGGTGAGAATGACCGACCGACTTGACCTATTTACAAATCCCTCTATTGAATACCCAGTTCCGTAGTAGCTGGAGGGCACAAAAACCCGTCCTGCCGCGAGGCTCACGCGGAAAAGGTGAGCCTATGCCAACTCCAACGCGCTGCCGATTCGCAATGGATTATGGGTAAGCGATAGGGTAGAAACCAGTTTTCTTTACTGCGTAAGCGTCTACATGCGTCAAGTTATGCGTGTACATGTACGAGGGGTAACACTGTTTTCTTTTCTGCTTCTGCTTGTACGTGCACGCGTCAAGAAATACGTGTACATGGACGAAGCGTTATTTATTTTACTATTCATTTTTTTTTATCTAAACGTTGATTACGTCTCTGTGGAAGAAATAAATACAAAGATACTGAAAAATAAAGGGCCTGGTGACCTTGTCCCTTTTGCAGGAGAAAAATGCCTAAGAACCAAACTTTGTTTTTCTGCTTATGGCGTTTGTTAGTCTTTTTTTTTTAATACACTGTATTTTTGCAAATGGTGCTTAAGTTTCATGAAATTCCTTGTGTAAGTATTTGAAATCCTTTTGGCCGAAGTGGTTTTAAACCCTGTTAATAGGATTGTGCTGTATTTACTACATTCTATTTTGGTACCTTCTTAACATGATGACGTATTTATTTTTCAGTATTACACAAATTTATAGACGCCTCTGCGATGCAGCAAACAATACAAGATTTGTTTAAGAAACTGTTTGGCGACGATGCTGGAATATTAATTATGCAAAGATATTTCTCTAAAGTCATTTGGACCAATGAAGAAGATGTACGGCAAGCCAGTAATAAGGTAAGCAACAAGACCTTTTGCATAATTAAAGCTTCGTCTGTAAAGCAATACCAAAAAAACATTTTAAAATTTTATCTTTCAATTATAAAGCAACAAAAAAAATGTTTGCTTCTCAGGCCCCTTGCTGGTGGCCCAAAATCTTCCTGGTCAAAACTTTTACTGCAACTTTGAGACCAACATTTTACTGTTTTGTTCAGAGGAAAATAAAAGACAAATTACGTTGATCGTCCAACTTTTGGGTCTTAAATCGTTCCAAATTTGGACATTACTTTGTTTATTGCTGATTTTTTGCTTTTTAAAATAGCAAATATTATATTTTGAACAAAAATTCCCTAATGATGGTCTTTTGAATTATGTAATAAAAATAAAATGCCTGGTCACCGGATCACTTTTGTAAATTAAAAAAATGCCCGAGAAGCAAAGATTTTTCTTTCACGGCCTAAAGTTGAGTAGTATTTAAAAGTGCTTACCCTTATAAAATAGGGATGTAAGCGTTTAAAAAAAACAAACCTAATGCTCCAAAGAAACAATCGGACACAAGAAAAAAAAACTTACAAGTCATCAGCATTGCAGTAATATGTGTAAAAGAATCTCCAGCGTCCCAAAACACAAGCTAGGTTTTTTTTTTACGTATTAGTGTAATGCTGATGCTGCTGGTATGTCCTTTTCTAGTACATGTTCCTTACAGCATTAGGTAATTTTTAATGAATTATATCCGTATTTTATACATGTAAGTTTTATTTTTTAGATATTTAAGATAAATTAAATAAATAAACTGGAGATAAGTGAGATTATAGAGATGAATGCTTTTTGAGATTAATCAGATAAAGAGATAAATAGAAATTAAAAAAAAATGAGTTAAATTAGATAATATTTGATATAATGGAAAGAAACAAAATTAAAATAAAAGGGAAAAAACAATATTTTAGTTTAATAAATAGATAAACGAGATTTGTTTTGTATAGTCTCTGTTACACGGCCACAGAAAAAGGGATTATTTAATATCATTTTGTAAGTATCGGATAAAAATGGTGGGCATATGTTTCGATAGCCTTTGCACATAGCTTTTGTTTGTTATTAATGAAAACATTCTTTAGTGTGGGAGCGTTGTCATCTCGTGGGTTACTTTGTGAATCAAATAAGTGAGTGGTCCCAAAATTTTCGTTAGAACCTGTAGAAACCGAATTTTGATAGTGGGCATCTCAGAATCCTGACGTATTGGCAAAATGGCCTTTCCATAATTGCGTTTTACGAAATAACATTATTCCTGAATCTTGATGCATTATTCCTATTTCATCTTAGGGCATTATATGTAACGTGCCTTGCAGGATTCAGTATGATCCAGAATGGGACCGTTCGATCCACGTTTGAAGATCTCCACGTGGTGAAAATGAATTGCTACCGATCTTTCTAATTAACATGCACAGGTGTGGCTGACATTCATGAACGGTGGACTTGTATTCCATCCAAGAAAGCTGCTAAATGTTCTATACCCTAAGTTGGGTTAATTGATAATCGATTGGTGATAGTTTTAAATCTTTAATAGCTACAAGGCCACCACTCTCAAAATGATGCCATTGGGAGATTTTGTTGCTATTATCTTGCTAAAAGCAGTAATGTTGTTAAACGCAAAATTCTTCACAGCCTAAATTTGTTTGACTCACTTTTTGATTGGACTCGTGGTTCAGGACATGTTCAGTTGGGTAGTAATAAAATTGTTAGTTTTCCAACCAGTACAATTTACATGAACCTAGACATATAGTTATCGAATGGATCTTCAGAACGGATTCCATATAATTAAGGACTTCGTGATCGTTTATCTAGGTGATGCTAACTTCTCAGTGTTGAGGAAAAAGAAATATTCAAGATGACTGTCAAAACGTGGGCCACAATAACTTGCTATGGGTTTTTGAAATGGATTGAAGGCATCCCTTATATGAAGTACAAATATGTGTTTACCGTTGTTAGAATAATATAACCCCCACCTATACAGTATGTATCAAAAGTCCCCTACCAGGTCAAATACGTCCTTAAGACTTGGATTGGCTGCAGATAATAGCATATCCGATGGGCGATCATCGATGGGCGATTCCAATGATGCCATCCAAAATGATCTTGGAGGTCGCATTCAAGGTCATCTAATATTGTCTCCTAACCTACACAAGATAGGGGCATAAAATAAATTAGGATGTTGTGGGGGATGTGCTGCTTATACAACACAGGAAGCAGAACAAAAATCGCGTGAAAAACAAGGCAGATATTGGGGAAAGAAGTTGTGTGGTGCAGAGAAACCGTCCATGGGGCCGCAGGAAATACAGAAATAGCTGAACCATCAACCTAAACAGTAACAAGGGTAGAATTCTTGCCCGATTTTGGTAATACTGTAAAATAAATGCCAGTGGCAGATTTAGGGCAAAAGGACCGGGTGGGCAAACCCTGAAAGGTTTTTTTTTTCAATTCCTTTTTTTTCTTCTTCATTTCCGTTTAACCACCAGTCGGCTTTTCCATACTTAAGTATACAATGTACTCTGTTCCCTGTATTACCAAACGTAAATGTACGAGTTTCCGTGCTTTTATCTATATGTGCATTTACCGGAATTTAAACAATGGTTCATTTCAGTCGAATTTGGGACTCGTACTTTTGAAGTCATGGTATTCAGTTAGTATGAGGGGGAGGGGGTTGGATTATGTTGTTGACATATCTGTTTCTTACTACCCGGACTCCTCACTTACACAGACACTATAGGCCCTGTTTTTCCACGCAGAGGGTGCTAAGTTAATGTGTCTTGACAGCGGCCTAATTGGCCCATCGGTTGTATGCTTTCATCAGGGGAGGATTTAATGCGGGAGGGGGGGGGGGGGGTCTTCTACTTGAAAGGACCTTATCAGTAAAGGAAAAACTCAAAATTGTTCAAATGATCAACTCTGGCTTTATATCTGGGGTGAAAATAAAGAATAATATGCAGGTTAAGAGCGGGAGGCAAACAGCAAAAAAAAAAAAAAGTTGTTGAATTTTCGGGAACAAAACAGGGCCTTTCAGGGCTTGCCCATCCGGCCCTTTTGCCTTAAATCCGCCAACCAGGCAAGAATGCTACCTCTGTTACTGTTTCATTTATGGTTCATCTATTTCTGTATTGCGTGCTGCCCCATGGATAGCTTCTCTGCACTACCCAACTTCTTCCGCCAATGTCTTCCTTGTTTTGAGAGCGATGTTTGTTCTGCTTCCTGTGTTGTAGTACAAGTACCACGATCCCCTATAACTTTCTGATGTATTTTATGCCCCTATCTTGTGTAGGTTAGGAGATACGAATTGAATGACCTTGAATACGACTTCCAAGGTCATTTTGGATAGCATCATCAGATTCGCCAAAGGTGACTTCATATACGGGCATGCTATTATCAGCAACCCATACCCAAGTCTTAAGGATTTATTTGACTGGTACGGGACTTCTGTAACATGTTATATACAAAACCTTTTATCTATTTAAGTTACTTAGCAAGCTTTCAGGAATACTTTAAAGTCGGAAAATACTACACTGCAAACAGTGTAGAACAGTCCCAATTGAGAGTATAGAACATTTAGTAGCATTGTTGGTTGGAATACGAGCCCACCGTTCATAAATGCCAGACACGTGTAAGTTAATTAGTGAGCTCACTAGTTATGCATTTTCACCACTATTACACTGCTCGGACATTTTCAAACGAGGATGGGACAGCCCCATTTTGATTTCAGAATTTTTTATTGTCGTTGTTAACTAGAATCCAACACTGCCTTTCACGAAAACTCGGGCATATACCCATTTCAGTCAATAAGGGCTCACTAAAGTACCATGTCGTTTATTTATTTATTATTTATTCCAAAAATTTTCCATTCCGTTCCAAGAGTTTGACCTCTAGTGTGTTATACTGGCATGAAAGCCTTTCTTGTTTCAGCCGATTTCCTCATTTTTCCTGACTCGTTTTAGCTTATTTCCTCGTTTTTTTTAGCGTTACAAACTTCCTAAAAAATGCATTATAGACCCTAAGGCTGAACAAATTTGTTGGTTTTCCTCCTATTTCCTCGTTTTCAACCAAGAGTACCCTTCACGCCTGGTTATACGAGGGCCCCACCCGGTTCCCATTAATCATTGCCTTGGGTTAATATGTACGCGCTAATATTTTTTTCTTTATTTACTCATTATTACCAGTCTGTTTACATGAAGATCTCTAGTTTATCGTTAGAAGTCGTATCTTTGTATTCAATCTTCACTCTGTTATTATTGAAATGCTGTCGAAGGTTTTACTATCTGTATACTTTGCATTACTACTGTAGTCCACATATAAGGCTGATGTAACAGTCGTGGTGCTAACTTGTAAAATTATATATTTTAGGCATTTTCGGATGCATCGTTCACTAAAATGCATTATGAAATGGTGAAACTGCTGTTAGACAATGGATTCCGCACGTACACCTACTCACTTGATTACACTCCCAGTGTCAGTGTAACAGAGTCAGTATTTGGAATTACCGAAAAATGGGGTAAGTAAAAGGCGGTGTGTAAAATGCAAAATAGGTTATGAAAAAAATGGGGAACTCAAAATGAGCATGTAAGATGCGGCAAGTAAAAACGGGGTATCAAACTACAGACAGTTGCACCCGTGGGTTTATCCGGGAGCCTCCATGGGCCACATGCGAATTTTGGCCATGATCGGGCCATGATTTTTCCTGCGTTAGCAACTCTGATGTTGAGTGTAGGGCAGTGAAGCATCTTCCAGAGGGTCGTCGCGTCGTAAGAATATGACATAGCAGAAATTTACAAATACCCGGAGTTTACAAATATGGTGTTGCAACAAATTAAAATCATGCAGTTTTATGCATGTTTGTTGCATATTTCATACTCGCTTCAAAATAAATTTATGTAGGCTGTGGATTATAGGCAAACACTTCCAAGAGTACATTTAAAAACTGGCTACAGTTCCAGTTACTTCTGATGTCGATTGAAGAAATTTTTTTAAAGCATTTGTTCAACCCACTAATTAAACCCTTTCCTAAATTATTTTTTTCTTCTCATGGCTCGAACCACTAGCTTGCACTTGTTTCTTGTCCATTGCAACCAAGTAGAATAGCAAATAGAATTTGCAAATTGTAAATAGAATGTACCCATTGCCCTGTTTACTTGAGACTAAAACCCCTTCCTCACTGGGACAAAAGCTAGCGCCGGGCTTCGATCCAATTGAGAATTAGCTTCGACCCTTCCACCCTGGATCCTTACTTGACACCATATTTTGAATCCTGGTCGAACTTGGGTCTTAAACCCTGTCCCATCTTGTAGTGTGAAAGAGAGCTTGGTTCAAACCCATGCATTTGAGCAACGTTTTAGTGCTGCCATCGATGACACGGGGGGGGGGGGGGGGGGGGCGAGGAGGAAGATAATCCAGGTTCAGACACTGCTTCTGCGCTTTGGTGATGCCTAAGATGCGTGCGAGGGAAAGCGAAGGTCTGCATTTCGTCTCCCCTCGCTCACTGGGCCAAATTCATGTGCGGAGACATCGTCTGAACCCCGACTAGGAGGAAGGGACAATGGCAGTATCACAAATGTTGTAGCTATTAAAGCCCAGACTCTGGCTGCCGTGTTCCGGGTCCAGTGTGGAGAGAATTTTATTATCATGAAACAGTTGTTTTTGTCTGTGGGCGTAAGTAGAGGCCCAACAACCAAATGAGGTATTTAGGGTCCAGAGTGGAAGAGGTACAAGTTGGCGGATTACTGTTAAGACAGCCAGTGGGAAGAGACGGTCTCGCTGAAATGGAGCAGGTTGAGGATGGATGGATGAATGCAAGGTACCTGTTCTTGACTGAATAGTCACCAGGTTTATATGTTTTGAGTTCAGATGGTCTCGTTTACTTTGTAGTGTAAGCCGGAAAAGCCGGGGATTTTTAATGCGATGTAGGCACGGAATATTAATTTGTTGTCCTCACAAGATAAATAAGCTAATAAGATGAATTTGTTGCCGCCACCCATTACTTTTTGTAGCATTTTTACGGCACTGTTAGCATCAAATATTGTACTGTTTTGTGCTTCCCTTTGCTTTAAGTTGAGTTGCTAACCTACCCAAAGTTTACCCAAATGTCATTTAAAAACTGGAGCAGAAGCAACAGTGCTACGGGAAGGTTCCTTTCGAGGTATTTAAACGGGTGTAAACAGCAAGTCTCCGCCAGTGCTATTCTAAAGTTGTGAGAATTTCAACTACAGAGTTCCATTTCTCGATCACTAGGGTAGTTTTCGCATGCTTCATTCGAAATTGTGCTGAAATAACATTAACTGTTTGTACCATTTTATGTAGGTGTTTGCCATGGGGACGATTTAGCATTCTTGTTTGATAGTGCCACTTGGCCGTTACGTAATTCTACAGCTGACGATCAAAAAATTATGAGTGTGATGTGTTCGGCATGGACTGATTTTGCCAAGTACGGGTAAGTTACTTTTCGATTTGCAATTACATGAACAAAGGTACTGCAACATTCACAAACCCATACAAATTAAAAATAATTGGATATTATTTTCTGTTTCCTTTCAGTAATCCGACTCCAAATTTACACCAGGATGACCCTATGCAATGGAAACTTTCAACAAATGATGCAATGCAGGTCTATCACATTGACAATCCGGTGAAAACCTTGAAGTACATACCAGAAGCAGATGACTTGTTTCACTTCTGGACAGAGGTCGTGCCAAGTCTTGACCCAACGAAAGCAAACGAGCATGTCTTAAACAATGGAAATGAACTATCTTAATGCTAATACTTTGTTGGCATTGGCCTTGTATTTTCACGAATATAAACTGAACATGTCAATCTAAACGTTTTGGTCTATACTATGTTGTAATGACCTACGGGTCAAACCAACGAGTAGTAACTCGCAAAAAGGATGCTGGTACTTAACTGCTTAAAGGCTCGTTTACGCAGCAACTCGCCTTTTGCATTCTCGCAGCTAGAACTCAATCGTGATGGCAAAGGTGACATTGCCATGGTAACAACGCTAAATGGATTAGCTAAATCCGACAACGTTTGAGTAAATACTTGCAGTCTTATAATCCGTGCCAATAATATAAAGAATTCTTCATGACGAAACAATTTTCCCAAAGACTTCTGAACTCACGTTATTTACTGTTTTCGTTGCGAGGCGGCAGACATAAAACCACCGCGTGTTGGAATTTGAGGTGATTTCTAACTTCTAGCTGCGAGAATGCAAAAGCGAATGGTGCATAAACGTACCCTAACCCTGTTGTGGTCTCGCCTAATGCGAGAATATTGGATAGGTCATGTGATAGGCCATGTGAAACACCGCCTTTAGTAAGACAGCAGGAAGGACAACATCATGGCGCTGGCTGGTAGCTCAAGTTGGTCCACAGTGGAGTTCAAACATGCCAGCAAATAGCCATTGCGCTGTCGCAAATTACCATAACAATTTGCAATATTTTTACAAACCGCATATGGCAAATATGTATCTAACACAATTTATCGCAACGGTCCCTAACTTTCACAATGCTAAAATATAAAAACTATCAGCAATATATTTCGTTCACCACACTTTAGTGTAAAGTGTGGTGATATGGGATATATCGCCACACATGACGTGCATGAAAATAATAGACATCAGTCCATTGAATTATACGAAAGGCGTTTCCCCTACACCTTTTTGTAAAGGAAAAACCCACCCCCAAAATACAAAACACCCCCGCTCAAATGGTATCGGCTGCAAACATGATGCATCAGTACAAAATTATGCAAAATTAAACAATACAGCTATGACGGTAAACTTTCCATTTACCCCAACAATTTTGTTGTTCATGTCGAAGGTTAGGGACCATGCTATAAATTAGTTATACCACCCGGGGTGGACTGTAATTTTGAGCCAATGAGCGATATTCCTTATCTCACCAGTCTGCTCGACCTATACACCTCGATGGCGTCTCAGACTTCGGCATTGACGTCATCTTGACAAAATTCTCGCGAATTGGTCATGTGCGGGATATCACTCATCGTGTGATAAATCCAATCCAGTTCGCCAGGTGTGGTATAACTTACTTACTTTCACGAAATTCACTCTCAGCTTATTTGCCGGCCATTTATAAGCTGCGTGATCGTAATAACACAGGTGTCATCTTGTTTGTCCCGCAAGCTAGGACTAGTAGTTGCTGAACCACGTGATACCCTAGTTGATGATGTCAATACAATCGTGTGTTTATGGCCTGCTGAATATTGCTTTGGGCAGGAACAAGCGCTTTCCATAACGATGTGAGGTAATTGCTGCAAGGTCAAACCTTGGTAAAAATGGGATGGTGGTTTGTCGAGGCTGTAAAAAAATTATATAAAATTCAGCATTTATTTATAGAAATATTTCAATGATACCTTAAAAACTCATAAAATAGAAATAACGTTCCCTGGTGAGCCAAAGGAACACTGCATTGCTTCCACTCATCATTTGTGTGACATTTTATCAAGGCTATACCAATCAGGATTCTGGGTACCGGTACCATCTGCCATCGTACCAGAACCAGCATCTTTCGAAGTATATACTTAATTCCAAACAAAAACGTCGAGTGAGCCGTAAAAAAAAGTGTCATATGATTGAAGTTTCACTTTGCTGTACGTAACTCCACAACGTCAACAGAGCTAAAAGTAGCTACCAGTGGGGTATGAAACATATTAAAAGTTCCCTGGGCTAAGACACTTGCTTTCTCTGGTACATTGGAAAAAGGGGCGTAAGGAACACGTCATCCATAGATGTAGCATACGGTGGCTAGAGAGTTGAATTGTTCACTTATTGTCAAAAGCATGGAATTTTGTATGGATGCAGATGAAGGATAACCGGAAAAAAATAGCCATGACAGCAAGTTCGAACCCCCCCCCAGCAAAAAAAGTTCCATCCCCCTCCCCCCCCCCCCCAAAAAAAAAAACCTGTTTTTTGGCTGTACCCAACTCCTAACGTCAACAAATCAAAAGCATAATGTGATTCAAAAAAGTTCAGCACACAATTCTGAACAGGAAAGATGATATACATCTTTTACGTAACCCTTCAACCCCAAAATCACATTTAAAGTATATCACCGTTAATTCACGCGAATGGTCTTTTTTTCACTTGGTTGTTATAGTGATTTTCGAATTCAAAGTGCTCTTGTGAACCTTCTGATAGCCAGAAATGGAAATGCTTAGGATTTTCTAAAAGGTGGGGATTGATTCTTTCCATCATTCCTAACCTAAATTGTTTAACGTAAATAGGAACTGCCCTATGCCTATTTAAAGTTGAAGAGGTAATGGTGTAGCAGTGAAGGCGTATGTTGATTTTGGAATTCAAAGTGCTCTTGAGTACCCTCTAATAGCCCGAAATTGACATGCTTAGGGTTTTCTGAAAGGTAGGGATCTATTCTTTCCATCACTCCTAACAGAAATTGTTTAGCTTACATACAAATACTAATATGAGCATTCATAATGGCATTTTGAAATTCAACTTTGCCGCCACACCAATTACAGCTACACCTTTAAACGGGCATAGAACAGTCCCTACTTAAGCTAAACTATTTATGTTAGGATTAATGGAAAGAATAGATCCCCACCTCTCAGAATATCCTAAGCATATCCATTTCGGGCAATTAGACGGCTTGCAAGAGCACTTTAAATTCGAAACTGAACATACGCTTTCGCTGCTACGCCATTATCACTTCCTTTAAATGAGCATAGGACGGTCCCTATCTAAGTTAAACAATTGCGGGTTAGGTTTGATGGAAAGAATCGATCCCCACCTTTCATAAAATTGTAAGCATGTCCATTTCGATTTATAAGAGGGCTCGCCAAGAACATTTTGAATTCGAAAATCACCACAAACGATTTCGCCGCTACGCCATACCTCTTCACCTTTAAAGTGGCGTAGGTCGGTCCCTATCAAACTAAAAAATTTTCGGCTAGGATTAATGGAAAGAATAGATTCCCCACCTTTCATAACATCCTAAGCAGTTCTGTTTCGGGGTATTAGAGGGCTCGCAAGACCAATTTGAACACGAAAATCACTATTACAATCAAGTGGAAAAAGGAGCGTTCATGCGAATTAAGGGCGGTTATACTTTGAATAAGACTTTGGGTTTCAAGAGTTGCTTTTACGTAAAAGATGTTTATCACCTCTCCTATTCAGAATTGTGTGCTGAACGTTTTGCTTCACATTATGCTTTTGATTTTTTGACGGTTAAGGAGTTACAGCCAAAGAACCGTCTTGGGTGGGGGGGAAGGGGGAATTCCCCCCCCTCTCCCCCTCAAGGAGGGGGGCGGGGGTTGAACTAGCTATCACATCTATTTTTTCCAGTTACCCTTTATGTGCATTCATACCGAATTTCATGCTTTTCACAGTAAGTGAATAATTCAACTCTATCCACCCTACTACATCTATGGATGACATGTTGCTTACACACTCTTTCCAATGTACCGGAGGAAGCAAGCATCTTAGTCCAGGGGACTTTTAGTACGTTTCATACCCAACTGGTAGCTACTTATGTGCCCACTCTCAGCTTTCTTTGAATTAATCCCATGTTTTAGCTAAATTTAATCAAAAATGACTGGGCTATATACAACGTAAACAATTACTGTAATCATTAATATCTGCAGCTCACCAATACCTTAAAAAATCACCAAATTGGCAGAATCGGAGGCTAAGCGGATAACGCGTCGACTCTCTATGGTCAAAAGTTTATGGCCTACATATTCGGAAGTAGCATAAGTGCGAGGAATGTTAGCACGTACTTAAATAATACGGCCGAAACCTTTGATAAAAACATTCAACCATATTTGAGTCTTCAGGGAAGGGGGGACCCCAAATTTGGGGGGGGGGGGGGGAAGGGGTGCTCAACCGAACTTCGGCTATTCCCTTGATTGGTGGATTTCCTTGAATGTAAGAGACTTTGAGTAATTTCTAGCAGAAAAATTAAAGTATAAAGTGCTTTAAGGTCAGAAATCGTGAAGCATTTTTAGGGGGATGGCCATAACTTTGCCAGGGCTGTTAATAGGCGAGTTACGGTATAATAAAAAAATTTAAATCTCGTAAAAATATATATATTTATTGGCAGAAAAGGAGGGGTGGGTGAGGGGGGGACGGCACCATCCGGACCATGGTAAATCCGTTCCTGCTTCAGGGTTATTTGTGTATTATTGTCATTTTTTCCCATTAATAAACAGAACCTGCACTGGTTGCTGCGGTTTTACATTTATAGGAAGAATGATTACTATTTCAGGGAAATGACTGTTACAAAATTTCGAGTTGCAGTATTCAACTGTGAAGTTTTACTCTTTTACTTATTTGTTTTTTCCATCAAGCAGCGGGAATTCGAACGCTTCGTCTTTTCAACAAAACGTGTTATTTTATTTCTCTTTCTTTATACCTTCAACGTCTTTATTTTCTCTCTTTTTTTTTCTGTTTTGTTATGTCACGTTGAACCTCTGGTTACTTCACTTCGTTTAGTCATGGCCTACATGCCGCAAATATTAAACCATCGTGCAAGTAATAAATAGCACGCATGGCTTCGGTAAGTTGGCGTGTGCACCCCCCCCCCCCCCCCTCCCCCCCCCCCCTCACTCCATCCCCATTCTTTTAGCCGCACTACTCAGAAAAGGCTTTTAGCCTTTCTAACGCTTGTTTTCTATGCCGCTAAACGGTCATTGTGTTTTTTTTCTGCCAAGAACAAGCTGTCTTCCCTTCTCCTTCCCCTCCCCCACCCCCCTAAAAACTTTCAATTCATTGTGTACTACACCACGCACCCCGCTCCCCTTTGCCAAGTTTCATTCTAGCTTCAGGCTGCGCTCCTTCGTTGTTCGGGGAAGACGCGTTCTTTTGCTTGGTTTACGGTGACCCACGACCTTCCTCTTTCACCCTCTCCCTGTGTGTTAGTCCCGTGACCTTTGACATGGCGTGCCGCAGGGCAGCATGCTGGGATCTCTGCTCTTTCGTGTGTATTTTTACGGGGCCGCCGATCGTCGGTCCTGTGGGGCTGGTGTGGTGGCGGCGGTTGTGTTGCAGAAGGGCCACGTGTTGTGTGCTTTGATGATCGCGCGTGCGTCCCCCTCCCACCCCCCTCCCCCTCCTCCGCGGTTCTATCTCAGTATACACACACCTGCTAATAGACAAGAATAGCATTCGCTGGAAATAGGTGTGGCCTGACCTAACTAACACTTTCTCTGGACGTTTATTTAAACTTTTTTTTTAAACTTGCATTTTTTCCGATGTTGGTTCGACAAAAGAAAAATGAACTGAGGTTGAACCTAATCGTCCCCGTTCCCCTTGCCGCCCCCCCCCCCCACCACCCCGAACAGAAATTGCTAGAGGCAATTTTCAAACGTTTCAGAAACATCTCTTTGGGTGGTTGCGTAAAAACTGAACAAAGATATAGCTTGTA
>JAHWFP010050547.1:0-28580 GCA_023313725.1 Lithobius niger | reverse complement strand
TTTAAGTTAAAGTCTGGCTTTAGCCATAAGCAATAGCAGTCGTTCTACAACTGGGGGTAAGTTGCAAAGGTGGTAAACACGTTCCCGGACTTACGAGGCCACCTGAAGCAATTACCAAGACCACCTACTTGCAACTTTACGTTAAAGCTTTCCCATGAGCTTACTTTATAATACAAACAAAAACGTCATGTGGCCCGAAAAAAAGGGGGTATATGATTGAATTTTCACTTGTTAAAATGTACGCGGATAGAAATTGTTTATTTTTCATTTAAAAAAATCAAATGTACAATTGAGAAAATTGCATCTGTTAAGGTGCTGTTGTGCTTTACGTTTTAAATATATGATTCGTAAAGCACAACAGCACGTTAACAGATGCAATTTTCGCAATATGACGTGAGACTTACTGAAAGTACGACTTTATCGAATTGTTCCAACTTTACGTAAATCTAAGCACGAGTTCATTCTTAGCAGTCGTTCTACAACCGGCCGTAAATCTACTACCGCTATCAATGTTTACGTATCAGTGTTTACTCATTGTCAATGTCTCCAAAATAATGCATTTTTTGCAGCTGAAAAAAGGCTTTAAGGAAAGAGACACAATTGATTACAATAAACAAATAAGGAATTTATTGCAGTTATTGAGTTTTAAAAACGGAGTTGGAGCAAAGAACATTCCCGCCAACAATGGCTCGTTATACTGTCACAACAATGGCTCGATTACTAACAATACAAATCGTTGTTGTAGAAATATGTTCGATGATGATAAGGCAACAATGCGCTAACATTGTCGCTTTATTGCAACAATGGCTCATTCACTGAAGATTCAACTCGTCGTTGTACAAATATGTTAGACGATGGAGTTAGGCAATAATGCGATAAGCCTTTTGCTTTTTTGCCCTTGTGGCTTGGCCACTCGGGCCTTAGGGCTTCGGGCAGATGACCAGGAGTGGTTAAGGCTCGTTAAACCCTTTAACCCTTTTTTTTTCGCCACTCGGGTAAACAACGAAATTCTTACTGCTTTGTTGCCGAACGCCATCGTCGAAACTGATACAAAGAGACAAATCAAATGGATTTCTTTAATACCTGTCCATACAAGTTACTTTGAAAAGGAAGGAAGGTCATTAGTTTGATAAATCGCAAATTCGTTTGAAATATTCTAACCAAACTTAACTACCATTGGATAGAGGAAACAAGAGGGTCTGAAGCTTTACAGACCTTTCTGCAAGCTCAAGTTTTGTTAATTATTTTTTTTTCGTTTGGGAATAAGCTAGTTTTGGCCAAATAGTGGCGGTTCACAGACAGAATGAAAAAGCGAATATAAGAGTTTACACTGACCAATCTATGACTAGCATAAGATGTCTTTACAATTTTACACTTTTTTTGTGTCAAACTCGACTATCACAGAACTGCAGCAGAATTAGAGTTCATGAGGCAACAGTTTTGAATATTTCTACATAACCTGTCCAAAGTAACTGAATGTGATTAACTATCTGATGTCGTCTTATGACCATCCTTTTAAGCGACCCTTAAAATTGGTATATTTCGAGATGAAAAATTAAATAGTAAAAGCCTAGTGGCGGTGAAGAATTTAAATCATTACACAAAATTTATACAATAAAATATAAACATGAATAGGCATGTTAGAAGCATTAGAACAAATTTGATTTTAAAATACGAGCAATTTAGTTGCAAAATCAGTTCAGTCATATAGCCTGTTGAAAGTTCATCCGGCTTACGCATGGATTTGAAACACATTTTAGTTTTCAGTAGCGAACAAAAGAAGGTAAGAAAGACAAATATTTTTTTTAATTTTCTGTTTTGATTTTAGATTGCCGTTCATGCAAGAAGATGCCAATTTGCCTTCTTGTACAAATTTCACAATGATAATCACAATGGCAAGAGCAGTAGCTTCGATACTGAAAAAAGATTCAACTTTTCAGGATTGTAATTGCATTAAGAAATGCATCGACACCCAATACACTTTAGATTACCTCTCTGATACTTTTCAAATTGCGCAAAAACTTGATACACGAGTGATAGTGTACTTGTCAGATTTGAGAGTTCTTGTTGTTGAAGAATTTGCCTGCTATGGGATTGTGAGTTTATGTGCCGACATTGGCGGGGCTTTGGGGCTATTTCTCGGCATGGGGCTCTTACAGTTATACGAGCTGGTGTATAATGCAATTACACTGGCTAACAGTAAACGAGTTCAAGGGTAATAATTAGACTGAGGATTGAATGTGGCATTTTAAACCCACCATTTTTAGACAAATTTAGACTAACAAACTTTACACTAAAAATTGTACAATAAAGAATGTACACTAGTTACTTGGAATTACGAAGATGAATGCTGGTGTGTGACTGGCTGTCTGTCATTAAATGACTTTTTCTTGATGACCCATTTTCCTTTTAATTAAGAAATGATCTCGTACAAGAGGTCATCCGTGGATTAAAAAAAAAACTACAAAGATGGAGAATCACAATGCTTTTGTATAGGAGAAGGCATCCGAGGAGTCGTAGAGGCGTTTCGGATGGAACGAGTAGAAAAGAAGTAATTTTCAACAAAAATAAAGCAATAAATTTTTTTTGTGGAAAGTAGTTTAGTGGCTAAGTATTTTCATTTTATAATAAAGCAATAAGTACGCAATACAACAATTTGAGCTTACTGTGACAGCTTCTCTGACAGCTTGATATTTTACATAAAAATTTAGACTGAGATAATGAATCAAATATTCGTCGAAGCAAGGTTTCGTGTTGGGCTGATTATAAATTCTTGGATGATAAGAAAAGAAAAAAATTACAAACTGCAGGTCCTATCACAAATTGTTAGCAGCTGGATAATGATTTGATAAAAAGAGTAAGATGTCTTTAAAAAAAAACAGAGAAATGCAGATCGGAAATGGGATAAAGTAAGGAAATATGGAATATTTAGTAAAAGTAAAGTAAGACATAAGAAAAAAGAAGGAACTACACAAAAACCGCAGAATAATTTGATTACAAAGTGTCCGTGTTGGGCAATTGTGTACGACTACAAACTCAACGAATTTGCTCATATTCCCGGTACACGACCTGTCTCTCGGCTAACACATGGCTAAATCTAAATTCGTTAGGGCTGTGGTTGTGCCTTCGTAGTTGGTACATAATGAAAGCATTCTTCCGTTTTGTGCTTTACTTCTCATTGGCCATTAGTCTTTATCGCAAGTTGATTTGAGAATATGGATGTAAGATTAGGGGAAAGATCTGAGCTAATGAGGGTCAGAAGCAATTACCCCGTCAGAAGAAAAAGTTGGGGAAAATATTTTGACATACATAAATTATTAAAAGTTATGTTAGGAATAAACAATTTGAAGAAAATCATTCATTCTTGTGAGAAATTCTGTCAATTTATTTGCACAAGTAAAAGAAACGAAGTAAGCGGTTTGGAGTGTCAGCTCCATTGTGTTTATCTGTTTGTTCTCTTCATACAAGTTAGAATAGCACACAAAACACTTTAAACATTATTGGCACAGCATTAGTCTGGTCACAAGAGTTCCTTCCTCTCTATAGTATACCTAACACTAGCTAGAGAGAAGTTTGGTGTCTCATTCCCAGGTTCCAAGTCAGAACCATTGCAGTAAGCTGACTCCAATTATGGCACAAGTGATGACAGGGATCGTTGCTCGTGCGGGAAGTGAACAGTATTTGGAAAATTGGATGAAACGAATACTGGCCTGCTAAATTAGCTTGGGGTGAAAAGTGATCACTAAATTCTGCGGGACAAATTCGCATTTGTCAAATTCTTTTGCATTCGTCAAATTCTCCGTAATTGGATGTAGGGGGTAGGCCAGTCTGTAAACTCGGTATGGAATACCACAAGAAAAATTTTCATGGGCGAAATACCTTTGAATAAATTTGATGAGAGGCTAAAAATCGCCGGATAAGGTGGGGCGGAAAATTGTCTGGATGCCCCAACCGAAATGTTTTTTTTTTAGCTCCAGCCTGTTTTATAAGTTTAAGAAGTGTTTTAGTCCGGCCACCATATAATTATGTTTGCTACTATTCGGTAGCGAGGTTTCAGTCTCGTTTGAACAGTGGTTGGTGTTACAATCACAAGACAGAAACTGATCGCTCACATATAAGCCAGTCTAACGAGATTGAACCATCACCAATATTCGTACACTGATTCCTAAGCAAATGCTGTGTCATCTGGCTGTGCAATGTTCTTGTTCGAGTGGTCGTTGTATGAACTCGTCATTTGGCCTCAGAAGTGTTTGTTAAGTAGTAGTTGTAAAAAATTATCTTTATCATCCATTAAAGTTGATTTATCGTAAGGGAGAAGAATTGTTCGAGTTGCTATTCTTGAGGTATTGGCATCTAAACACAAGTTCGAGTGTCACCACCGAGTAGATGAGATTACTTTTTTTTAGAGTGTTTCTAATTTTATTTTGAAGTACTATTTATGCTTTAACTTTTATTCAGAAATATCTGTGACGCAGCCCACTGGGTGTAAGAATTGTAAATTTTCATTATATATATATATTTCATTAATTGTTACATGCTTAAATGTTTTTGTCAGAAACATTGTTGTAAATTGTAAAAAGGCGACTTGCAAGTACTGACTGGGAATTAGTTGGGCATTATCTGTTGTGCTGCCCACTTTTGGAAGGTTGTAGGGCTAGTCACTTGGGTGAGGAGTAGTCGATGAGTCTCGCCCGGTTACTAGTAGTCTGCCCACGCGCAATGCATCTCTGGAAGAGACTGCATAGCATCATCAATTTCTGCTAAGCATAAAAGAGGTTTTAGGGGAAACGATATCTATATTTCAGTATATTAAAGTATTAATTGTGTTAACAGCCTAGCTCTATCAATTATGTAAGTTTCATTACTTGTTCTTGTTAAATTTGTTAACGGGGCAGATGACCTACTAGGGTCCCAGCTCCTTAACAAACTCACTCACCGTAACAAGACTGTGACTGTGTCTTTTGCCTGTAAGAAGAGTTAATGGGGTAGATGTTAATAGGGTAGATGACCCATTAGGGTCCCAGCTCCTTCATAACCTCACTCACCTAAACAATTCTGTAACCGTGTCTTTTACCTGTAAGAAGAGTTAATGGAGCAGATGACCCACTAGGGTCTCAGTTTCCTAATAAACTCATTCACTTATAACAAGTCTATAACTGTGTCTTTTACTTGTAAGAAGAGTTTTGCTGTATTCAGTGTACTGGTGAAAATTCCACAAGTGGTAGAAATCTTAGCAGATTGTTGGAATCGGGTGCGTAGGGACCAGTAGCTTACAAACCTCAACATTAAAGTGTAGGAACGTGTTCTTTGTAACTGGCTAACTCGCCAACTAGTTAGATAGCAGGCTAATGCCTCTGCTCCGAAGTTACTTCTCCTAGAGTATAAAGGCACCAGTACAGCTCCCTAGGGAAAGTTTGAAAATGTAAATTTTAACACACAGGTAAAGAGAACGTATGTGGAATTGCGTTTTTCTATAATGGGGATTCCAGCTAAAAGCACGTAGACCTGAAGCGGTGCTTAAGGGCAAAATTATTGTTGTAACCATAGTTTGTATTGTCATCCAACAGTGATCAAAAAATGTTTGTGGTACACATTTCTCGGTTTAGTATACTTAATTGTCAAAATATACTATTGTTGCAAAGTAGCGCCTCACTTGGGCCCTACTGGGTCGCTACTCCCAATAAACAGAACCTAACTCACTGATGTCTTTATTGCTGGAAGAGTTGGCAACAAAATGTAGAACGTTAGCACAGGGCACAATCAAGCTAAAAAAGTCATTTTTATAAAGAAGTAGACCTTCTTTGAAAAACATGAAGCATTGGCAGAGAAAATTATCCATTGTTTCTCGCTTAATACTTTGCAAAACTACATTTTTTGGGGGTTGTAAGAGGATAGGTAGGTTATTTGAACAGGCTGCAATACACCAGGCATGGTGCATTCTTTCTCCATGCAGAAAACAAACCTTGTTAAAGATGAAGATACAAATGACGATATAGTACAATACCTGAAAAATTCCTGTGAAAGTAGTGATTGCCACCCAGAAGTCTTTTTTCCAATGCATCTTCTTAATTACGTTAACAACCTGGTTAACGAACTCCCAGTGAAACTGCAGATGAAGGCACGCGTGAAGTTTGGTGCAAACTAGGTCCTACAAATTCGTGATGTCCATCCAGAATCTACACTGGTTAATTTACGTGGGGTATAAACAGACCTGTACAGCACTCTACGGAAAGGTGGCAGATCTACAGTTTTGCAGACAGGCCAATATTGGTACCTTTTGTTGAAAAAGAGGGTGGCAGAAACCTGAACTTTGCCCTGAATGGTGCGTAAGTGTAAAATTATTTTTTAAATTATTAATTTATTTTATTGTCAGCCAACAGCAGATTATAACATGCTTAGCGTTATACACTTATTGTTTCAGTTCGTATTTGACTCAATCCGCCCAAAAAAAAAACTGGTAGAAAAACCCGCCAAGTTTCCAAAAACGGTCGGCCTTTGAAGGTAGTGATATCATTCCACCAGGAAGAGGCCGCCAAGGTTAATCCTATTAGCCAACTTAATCGCACCTACTAATAGTTCGAAAGTTAAATGAAAACTAGAAGATTGCTACTAGCGGTAGCAATCTTCAAGTTTTCATTTAACGTCCAAAGTATTATTCGGTGCGATTAACTTGGCTAATAGGATTAACCTTGGCGGCCTTTCCTTGGTGGAATGATATCACTACCTTCAAAGGCCGACCGTTTTTGGAAACTTAGCGGGTTTTTCTACCAGTTTTGGTTTTGGGTGGATATCACAACTTTCATAGGACTGTGAACGTACATAAGGTTACACCGTCTGTTTAGGATGCTTCAACAGATGCTTTTTGTTGAAAAGAGACAGGCCACTAAAGAACTGATACGTTCTAATTGCAAGGAGAGTTTGACTAGCGACAAAATGGACTAAGAACCTGAGTTGAGTTTATCTAGTACGTGGTTAACTGACTAGCTAGATAACGCCATGGCCATCATGTTAATTCTTACCGGGCAACAAAACGAACTTTATGAAGGTACAGAATGAAATTAAGATGAAGGTAGGTAGGATCTGAAAAAGTCCTTCTGGGAATAGTATTAGTATATCTTTCGGAGTAGTTTTACAGGTGGTATCATAATGTTGCATAATCCAGTATATTATACACCATTTCAATGATACGTCTGAATTATTATATTCAACCAGGAGTACAACACAACATGAAGTCTGCTATTTCGGAAAGAAATAAAGAAAGGCAAGCAAACGTTTCCTTCGGTTCGTGGAAGCCCGACCTTCAGCATTCCATTGTTGTACCCCCCCCCCCCCCAAGCATTTCAAAATCCAAATATGCATCAAAGTGTCCATCATCCTCGCGATAAAGGGTTTTCAGATGTGGCCATTTATGAAAACCAACGTTTGTGTTTTCTTTGTGGCTAAATGGTGATAAACTACAACTGGAATGTGACTGTAAACATGTTGAATCAATTGAATGGTTTAACTTATTCTTTCCTTTCGTGAACATAAAAACTATCCATTTGATAATGTTAGTGTTTAATGCTTAAAACTGAACACAACGTTCGAAGAACGAGTGACACCATCTATTATGGAACTGACAAACTACATTAAAAAGAACGAATTCTAACTAGTCCTGGAAATCTCCCTTTCATAAAATTTTCGAGTCGTTTCTTGAACAATATCTATCTACATCATTAAGAACGTATGATGTGCGTATGTGTTTGTTCGTGTGTTTGTGTGTTTGTACCTCTACTCCTCCGGAACCAAAGCACCTACAAAGATGGGAGTATAGGACCAAACGAAAGATAATTAAATTGCGCACAGTATAGGCCTATTTTCATCGCTGTAACTTGATATTATCACTGTCAAATATGCGAAAAATCCTAAACAAATAACGTCAAAGTATTTTTTAACTCTATTCATGTTTGCTCATGACGTCATAGTTTGTTCATGACGTCATAGTTTGTTCATGAAAACCTCCTCGAGCGAAGAGAGATGATCTGGAAAAGAATGCACTGACGACGTATTTTGCACCACATATACATCTAAAAAATTGTTTTCATACTAACTGACTTGATGCGTGGAAAAATCAAAACAATAGATTTGGTTTTAAAACGGTGTCAAATATCCGTGTTTCTAAAGCACGGAGGTGCGTGGATCGAGCAAGCAAAGCGAGTAATTTCCACGTAAAGTAAACCTTTTCAATGTGTGTCTCGCTTTTCCCTATCAATCTTTCAGCTCTCACCTTCATAGGGAGTTACTTCTGGAGGAGAAGTCGTACAAATGTGCAAACAAACAAATCGTATGTTTTGAATGATACAGATGAAATGCAGTCGCTCTTAGGTGATGGACGAACTATGAGCAATAATTACAATTACTTTGCGTCGAAATAATCACCACATGATTTTGTGATGCTCTTGGAACCAAAGAAATTACTGGAAGCACGGATCGACGTGCACGTAGCTCGCGGATGGCCAGACTGTTGAAATGCTTTATAGTTATCATTGTTTACGCAGTCCAGCCTTACGAAAAACGCGTACTGCCATCTGACCATTTGCTTGATCGTTTTAGACGTGGAATGTCGGTCAGCAACACAAGAATTGCGGCATGAAAGCTACTCGAGCGTAGCGAAGCGAAAGAAAATCAGCGTTTGTCATCAGAAACAGCGCTTTTCTAATAAATTTGCTTGATCTTTTTGCATGACTCCTTGGACGTAAAAAAATAATATTGACCTTCTCACGAGATAACCGATATCGCATACTACACTCTTATAAATTGCTCGATCGTTTTTTATGTGGAAGGTCTGACTGTATCATAAGTGTTGCAGCAAGAAATCTCCTTGAGCGCAGCGAGACGACGCAGAATGAGTGAACGAAGTGATCGACTCCGCTAGTTTACACTAACCGTATAAAAGAACGAATTCTTACTAGTCCTTGAAGTCTGTCTTTCATTAAATTTTCAAGTCATTTCCTAACCATTATCTATTTACACCAACCGTATCAAATATTCATTTTTCCAACATAAAAACGAAATGACATGTTAAGCTGTGGTGTAGAATTTACATTTCTTGGGGTGATATTTTGTCCGTGAACTCTGATTTCAAAAAAGATCTCAAAATCTTTATACGCATTCATTTAATGCCATCTCGGAGTGACATCCCCTTAACATTTTCGGTTTGATGTTGTTGTGATCTTTCATTCGGTCTATAATCTTCTCATGCTGTATGCAGTACTAATACAAAAATTAAAGTCTACAATTATTTCATTAATTGAAAGCTAGCCTAAATTAAAATTCCTCAATTACTAGGCTTTATCTCATTTGGTGCTAAATTTCTCTGATATTTCTAAAAATTTTCTCGAAAACAGCTTGTTTTGGCATTGGGTATGAAAACCTCGCAAATATTGATGCGTCTGTATCATAGTTCTGCAAGTTGTGAAACGAAATCAATACTTATGCCGACGATAGAACTGAACATTCAGCATCCGTCAAGCATTCGTAAGAATTATTGATATGCAATATGTATTACGACAGACGAGTTCCGTTTCATTAAACAGTCTTTTCAAGGTGTCAATCACATATTTACGTGAGTGGTACGTATTGACAACCAGGGCCACTTGTCTCTTCAAGGTAGCACAAAGCCATTCAATTCCAAACACCGTCATTTTGAATAAAATGTATAGAAACTGTTGCTTCTTGCTTTATTCATTGCTTCACCATTCACCACGTTGACGTACGAAGCATTCAGTGATGGTTCTAGACACAGGTCCAGTCATATGTAAAGGTTACACAAATTCTGAAGTCCCCATTCATCGTATTTTAAAAACATGTATCATTGTTGCTATTGACAGTTTTGTAGATCTTTTGTGTAAGAGTAATAATGTAATAAAAAATCTCTACAAATGCTATCAAAATTATTCCACTACGCTGTAGAGGACAAGTTCTAGTAGCAGCTGTACTGTAGAAAATCTTTGACGTATAGCACACTGAAGCGGTTCACTGATTTAAAACCGAATTCGTAGTGTACTTGCAGAAGAGCTTTCAACTTCTGCAACATAGGTCAGGAACTACCTAAGTTGATATCGTGAGGTAATAAGTTTTGTAGTAAGTTTTCTACAACAGAGGTCAGAAACTACTTAAGCAGAAATCACGAGTTTAAAGGTTTTTGTTATAAGTTTTCTAAAGTGAATATTCTTCTTTTATGTACCGGGTGTCCCAAAAGTCAGGGGTCACCGTAAATACTTTTGCCACAATCGTTGTAGGTAAAGGAAACTGTGTAGTTGGTGCGTTCTCAAAGTGAATCAATCCATTTATGAGGAGGGTAGGTGGTGCCCTCCCCCCATAATAGAGGTGCGCATGGTGGACCTAATTTTGAAATATCAAATGGGAATGTGGTATGAAGTTATTAGGGTGACCCCTGACTTTTGGGACACCCGTATATGATCAGGGGTTTTGAAAGATGATTTTTTTTAGGATCCAGAAAAAGAGAATAGCAATAATTTGAAATTTTAGTGTTGTTTCTCCTCTGATATTTCCCAACCCGACATAAGATTGTTATTACGCCACAATTTAAGAGCATCAAAGGTGTGGTATAGAAGATGTCGACATGACGGCTGGATAATTGTTAGCACTATCATCTGCCTGAGTTCCAGGGTTTAAGCCTCTTTCCATCCCTGTGAATTCATAAATATACGGCCCAGAAAATGCATATAGTGATTACGTAAATTTTAGCATATAAAAGATGGTAGGAATTTTACAGCTAACTGGTTCCCCTCTCTCCCGAAATAATTTTAACAAGTCGAAGAACACAAATGTTTCATTTTATTTCCATCCTGTTATTAACTTAACCCTTAATTACTGGATGTAAAGCTAACTCTCTTCGATTAGTGATAATGAATACAAATGCGTACTTGATTCTATTGCCTTTTATTCAATGTCGAGCTCTCTGAGTAGGAGTTGAACCCTCGACCTTCGAGAACAAAAGCCTAAGCGCTACCATGCAACCAGCCACCGTCTAACAGAAAAAAAAAACGCGTGTCATTATAACTAAAAGAAAAAAAGGCTTTGTCAATGGGTGAGAAGTAAGGCTTCAGCCTTTGGTCTCAAAGGTCAAGGGATCTATTCCCTTTCAGGAAGTCTGACATTTAAGTCCAAAATGCAATGCAAATATGTTTGCATCAATTTGGACACTTTGCGTGGCCCACCAAGATTCAACGACCCCCAGATAAAATAAGTATGTAACGACCGCTAGACTTTTGCAGCTAAGGCAGTAAAATATCTTTGGAAAAATAACAAGTAACAAAAAAATAACAATATCTGTTGAAAAATAAAGAAAAGGTATCATAAAACTGAATTGGCTTTTCCATCTCGTAATAGAGCAGCGTCATGTGACGTCATATTGGCTACAAGAGAGATAGCTGCAAGGGGCACCAGATTAAAATGGAGGGTTAAACGACGGCACTTCTAGTCAGGGCAGTGCTTTGAGAGCGGATTTCATAGACTTAAAAAAAATGTTGTTTTCTCCAATCCCTTACGCTGCTAGGTTGTAATCGGAAAACGAAAAGATTCAACTTGCTTAAAAATGTCAGCAACTGCCAACATATCGACAAAATTCGCGCATTATAGGCCTAAGAAATCCACTCTTAACAGCTTTGTCTTCAGTAAGACACCCTTTTTTCCCCCTCCAGTGACCCTTGCAGCTATCCCAGTTACTGGCTCTATCATACAGTTAAATACAATAATACAACGTTGTGTCACTGCCCTATAGCTAAGAAAAAAAATGGATTTTTATCATTTCGGACCACAAATATTTAATATCTACCTGAAAACAAAACTTGTTAAAGATTCCTAAGATTACTAAGCGCACTGCATTTCATCTATATCATTCAAAACATACGATTTGTTTGTTTGCATATTTGTAGGTCTTCTCCAGAAGTAATCCCCTACGATGTTGAGAGATGAAAGATTGAGAGAGAGCAAAGCGAGACACACATTAAAAAGGTTTACTTTACGTAGAAATCGCTCGCTCTGCTCTCTCAATCCACGCACCACCGTGCTTCAAAAACACGAATGTTTGGCACCCTTTTAAAACCAGGTTTCCATGCATCAAGTCAGTTGATACAAAACCAATTTTAATATCTACAATGTGTTGCGTTGCAAAATACGTCGTCCGTTTAGCATATTTTTTGCGTTCATCATTCTCCAAATCATCTCAGTGCGTAACTATTAGCTTCAAGACGATCCATGCTTCATGTAATTTCTATGTATTGATTATTGTACTGAATATTTCAACGCAAACTAATTGCAAATGTTGCCTACAATTCGTTCGTCACATTTCTCATCACATCTACATTTCACCTACGTCATTCCAAACATACAATTTGTTTGTTTGCACGTTTGTACGTCTTCTCCTCCAGAAGTAATCCCTTACGAAGTTGAGAGATGAAAGATTGATAGAGCAAAACGAAACACACATTGAAAAGGTTAAGTTTACATGGAAATCGCTCGCTTTGTTCGCTCAATCCTCGCGCCTCCATATCTTAGAAACACGAAAGTTTGGCACCCTTTTAAAACCAGGTCTTCATGTTTGATTTTTCTATGCATCGAGTCAGTTAATACAAAACCAATTTTAAGAGCTACATGTTGTAAAATACATGGTCCTTTCAGGCTATTTTTTCCGTGCATCCTTTTCCAGGTCATCTCAGTGCGTAATGATTTGTTTGTCACGAATTTTAACCCGTGCATGAACAAACTATGACGTCATGAACAAACACCATGTGGGTTTAAAAAAAAAGAAAATTTGACGTTAATTTTTTAGGTTCTTTCGCGTATTTGAGGGTCATAATATCAAGTTACAGTGATGAAAATAGGCCTATCCGAAGCGCAATTTAATTATCTTGCGTTGGGTCCTACTCCCATGTTTGTAGGTACTTTGGTTCCAGGGGAGTAGAGGCACAAACACACACGAACGCACATCATACGTCCTTAATGACGTAGATATAACTAAGATCCAATATATGTTTGTTTGTTCGTGTGTGTGTTTGTGTGTGTGTGTCCGCAAAGATAATGACTTCCGGAATTGTCTGTATACGTAATAATTCAAAAATGTGTTTTCAACAAAGAGGCACAGTACTGATGACGTCATATGTTTTTCCAGTCACAATAATTTCATGCAAACGGGGCCTGGACCTCTTTATCTTGTCTCTAACTAAATCTAATGAAAGCATGGGCGGCTGCTAATGGGAAACCACAGTATTTTCATGCAAACGGGAAATCAGAACAATGCTCTATAAAACTAGCCATACAAGGGGAAGGTAGGGTTCCTAGTATTACTAAAAAATATAGTCCAAGCTCTGTTTGGGGCACCACAATTTTCGTTCTCCTAAACTGGAAAACCGTACACTTAATTGAGTGAGTGGAGACAATTGCACTAAAATACGTATGCACTAAGTGTTCAGAAGCAAACCATCATATTGTTAAAATACTAGGCCATAAAAATTAACAAAGCGAAAAAAGTTAAAGAAGAGAAAGAGTGAGTTGAATAAGGTCGTCGTGTGATGAGAAATGAGAACGAAAACATACTTTTTGTTGAGCCACGGCTTGGCTCAGCAAGAATAATTTCAATCTGCGTTGTTTTATAATCATTTCATATCTTGGTTTGGTTAAGTTTTCAAATACAAGATGACAAATTGTTGCTGATGTTTTGTGTTAAGTGAATGTGAAAAAAAAATCATTGTTGATTCATTTGATTGTTATTGACCATAAAGATTTAGACTTATTCTCTTGAGTGCAGATATGCGTCAGTGTAACGAACTGACTGGTCTTGGAGGTTCCAATATAACTAGTTGTTGCTTTATTCGTCAACTGTACAGTGTACAACTACCTTTTAAACAAAGAGTCTACTTCCAAGTATTATACAGGTGGTTTAGTTCCTTAATAACCGCTTAAAAGAAGGTGCACCACTGTCATAAAAATAATTTCTTTCTTTCAAGTTACAATCTTTTCCACCTTTCCTTCACGCTCTCCATGTTTCAGTTAAAACTTAATACTCAATTTCAAAAGTATGTCAACCAAGTAGATGTACCCCTGACATAACATATGCCGACTAGCTGGTTCCCGCATACCTGAGAGTAACACTGTATTGGGCCCAGGTTTCCCTATTGTGTGGTCTGAATATCCCCATCTCTGCTCCCTCTTTGAACCCCTGCTGATTTGTGTCATGGAAGTAAATGTTTATTTTCAATGGAGAACGTTTCTCTGTTCTGATACCAAGCCCAACAAACCCAACAACGGTTGTGCATTCAGTGATTGTTACTGAACCAACTTTGAAACTCTTTCAAGTCGGCTCTTAAGAGCTAGCTTTGTTAATGCAATACGTCGATTGTTATAGGCCACATCTGTTTGTTTGACATTGTCGGTCGCTCGCCCTCTTTCATTATACACCCTCTTTCATTATACACCCTCTTTCATTGTAGTGCATAATCTATATTAATAAACAAAAACGTATCGTTAAAAGTTAAAAGTAAGGGTCTAAAAGTCAAAACCTGTAAGGAACACGGACAAGCTTTCACTGTAAGGGTCTAGGTGTCAAATTTGGCCAGTAAGACACTGCTAAGCATTAGACCCTTACTACCCGGTTTTTGAGCAACAGCTGTCCGAGATCGTCCTATAAAGACCCATGAGATGATCCAATGATAGTGGGGTAGTGGGTTTCCTACTTTGCTTTAGGTTGACATTTTTTTTCGGTTTGGTAACATGGCAGCGATTCCAAGCAAGACAACCTGCTACAAGTGTAAGCGTAGTTCAGTAAGCCACCTTTATGCACTTACGTTTCATCGAAGTGCAACGGAGAGATTAAGGTGCTATGCAAGTGACCTGGGGGCGAACTGGGTAGCCGGTTCGAATCCGGGTCATGCCACTCCGATTTAACGTAAGTGCATAAAGGTGGCTTACTGAACTACGTTACTTCTAGTGTACGATTTTCGCTGTTGGCCAATTTTCAATTTTCCTTACTAAGTCATTAACATGATCACCGGGTAGTAAGGGTCTAATGCTTAGCAGTGTCTTACTGGCCAAATTTGACACCTAGACCCTTACAGTGAAAGCTTGTCCGTGTTCCTTACAGGTTTTGACTTTTAGACCCTTACTTTTAACTTTTAACGATACGTTTTTGTTTATTAATCCGTGTTACTTTGAGAATTGTAATAAATAGGTGTGGTGGTGGGTGAGGGGTGGGGTATGTGTGACACCTTTATAATTAATTTGTTGTTTGTTTTGTTGCGCCGCTTTTAAGCTCGGTAAATTGCTATGCTCCTTACTAACCTGGCTATCGCAAGTGTTAACAATAGAAACAAATCCTTTAATCTTCAGTCTATGTCTTGCAGCTGGCGTTTGCTAAATGGCATTGTTGCATAATAACAATGTTTAAAACAATGTAAAACAATCAATCTGGTCGTTTAGAGCTCCGTAACCCCTGAACCACTTGACCAATTAGAAAAGGCCTTATGGAAAGGGCACATCTACGGAGCAATACCTGTAAAATGAGCTAAGAACCAGCTTTACACGACAAATAGTTTGACCTGTAGAGAGGACAGACGAAAGTATCCCCAGAACAACAACAACAAGAAGCAGAACAAGAAGTTGTCTATTTGGCCCCTCTCTGTATCTCGGGTTTGGCTGGACTGAATTTCACAATTTTTGGACTGTAGACAGGCCTTGACTAGTCAAGGCTAGATTCCAAATTTGGTTTAAAATTTTTTAATTTTGACGGAGTTATAAGCTCTCAAAGTTGAAAGTTTAACACAGAGATCCTAGGTCGACCCTTACTAACACTGGCTATCGCCAGTGTTAATATATAATACGCTTAGGTTGGGCAAGCAAATTCATCATTATGAATTATGCAATACAATGAAAGAGGGCGAGCGACCGACATTGTCAAACAAATGGTCAAGCATTTGATTTGATTTGATTTTACTGAGTACTTATGTAACCTGAAAGTCATACACTCATGATAAAGCTACCTTAACCTAGCTTAAATCGGTCAAGCATTACTATTGCTTTAATAATGCGAGCTCTTAAAGCCGACTTGAAGAGTTTCAAAGTTGGCTGAGTAACAATCATTGCATGCACGACCGTTGTTGGGCTTGGTATCAGAACGGAGAAACGTCCTCCAATGAAAATAGAAATTTACTTCCATAACACAAATCAGCAGGGGTTCAAAGGGAGGGGGAGTAGGGATGAGGATATTAGGGATGAGGATATTAGGGGTACAGCTAGTACTGATGATTTTGCTTGCCCAACCTAAGCGCATTATATATATAGAATTTAAGAAACTGGGCTTTCCATAATTGCAATATTTAAGCAATTATCGACTTTGTGACAAGATTTGTAAAATAAATTCATGCTTCATTGAATGTTTCAGATCTACAGCTCGACAATTCAAGTATATTTGACGTTTTCGTAAGTTCCAAATCAATAATACTTTGGAATGAATCAAATAAAAATGTTCCTAAATAAATCATCTTCAGTGACACATCGAAGAGTCAATCCATCGAATCGCGTTGTCCCTATGAGAAACCACCGCATTTCAAAACATACGGAAAAGTCCCAAGCTCAGCTTCATGAGTGCGTTAAAGTTACACGGCTATGCGTTATATCTGGTCTTTTTTTAATATCACTTTACCAGTGTGTAGAAAGAATCGAATACTACTTACTGGATCCATCGGAAATCAAGACCTACTATGATGACAACCAAGTAGTAACCTTTCCATCAATAATGGTTTGTCCTTTCACTGTGAGTGGGAACAAACCTTCCATCAACCGGATTCTTGCTTTAAAGATTTTAAAAGATAAAGGTGAAGAATACAAAGGAGACGAAGTTCTTTTTGATCAACTGGGATTAGACTCTTTATGGAATATATCTAGAATACTTTCTAATGATACATATTACATAATGAACGGAGAAACCGTAAGTAATAGTTTCTTTACTATCTTGTTTGTTCAGCATATTAAACCTTATTTTTGACTACTAAACTTTAATTAGAGAAACAATAAAAATCAATGGAGGTTTTATTACTCTCTAGATCTCATTACTATGTCGTAAATCCGTGTGAAAATGACAGGAAACTCTGCCATTGACCTTTGACATGAACATAAGTCCTGTTTATGGTTGTTATCTCACTACAGGCAAATGCCCCTGCAATTAGTAATGGTCCTAAAATTGAACCTTGTGGGACACCATCACTACACATTAAAATACAAATTTTATAGTTTCTAATTTTGACACAACTCGTTCTTATTTTTTAAGTAATTGCACCGGTCAGAACTTTTATTTCTGATATCATGTGATTCCATTTTTTTCAATGTAATTTTTTTTATGTCAAACACTTTTTAAAGGTCGATTAAAACTACACCGACTTGAAATTCATCATTTAGAGATATAGTAAATCTTACATTTAATTGTTTAAGTGATTGATTTTTAATTATAATATTATAATAATAATGTTAATAATAATATAAATAATATAATTCTTTTCTTCAGATAGTGCACGAATTCTCAGAGAGTTTGTTTTTGTACTAAGTAAAAAAAAGTCTTAAAATTAACAGTCCAAAAGTAAAAGTATGTACATTTAAAAGATGTTATCATCTCACACATCATTCAGAATATCAATAATAATAATAATGTTTTCTTTGCTAGTAATAATTTTCTTTACAATAATGATTAAAACTATGAAACTTAGTAGCTTTTATATGCTTTATGACCCAGAGGCTCATGTATATAATAAATAATTCGTACTGATTAGTTTACCAATCCAAACCAATTGGTATGTTTACAAAAAAAATTCAGATGAAAAAAAAATAAGAAAACTGAAATATAAATAAATAAAATAAATAAATATAAATATAATAAATGGAAATCACTTTACTAAAATTTAGCTTAAAATAAGATCGGACAATGAATTGCAGTAGCTCCCAATAATACATTATTATATCATTCACATGCTGGAATCGTAAATAAAAAAATTGTACACTACTAAAGGAGGACTGTAAATAGCTTAAGCCACTAATACCCAGCCTTAGATTGAGACCAGGGGGTAGAGAAGCAAGACAGGTCGACATCATGGGAAATTCAGGTGTCTTTAAACTTCTGATATATCACTGAACTTTAGTTATTTTGCCTGCAGTTGGGTTCCGTTTACGACGGGCTAGTTTAAAGCCATATCCCCACGACCTTATAACGAACTCAACTAAAGGATACTGTAAATCAACCGGTAAAAAGTTATGAAGGATTTTAATTACCAAAATAAAGTTTCCCCTCAATCTATGAATCGTCAAGGAGTCCAGACCGAGATTAACAAAACGTTGATGGTGCAGCTATTTTCGGATTACCGGTTTCTAGTTTGTATAGTCTATCTGTACTGATTCTGCTTTGTCAACATCTCCAAATAAATAGGGAGACCAAAGACGGCTGCTATGTACAATAGGAAGCATGCGCAGACAATGTCTACTACTCTGTAAAGGGATTAGCTGAGCTAAAACAATGTTGAACAACACTATACCTACGATTTTCAGCATTTACAATGTGGGCTCAATGGACAGACGATTTCAAATCAGAAGCAAATTAAACCCCTAGGTCACTGACAACCACTCTAGCTCGAAGTTGTTTAGTTCATCATTAATGATTTACGAGGAATCTAGATTTTGGCCTACAACGTAAAAGCTCGTTGCATTTTATCACAGAATAGTTAAAATGGTTTAGCGAAAGGTAAAAATTATAAAAACATAAAATAGACAAAATACAACCTAATTCAAGAAAAAGCGCCATAATACTACCATTTATGAAGAAATAAAACCGACCATATTGCAACACTCAAATATAGCCCCAGGCCGTCATCTGCTCAGAATTTTAAACCATTGAAGAAACCACAGTCTCCAAATCTGCGTAGTAAATTAAAATTTCGTCTAATTCTTTATTCGCTCAGTCACTGGTGACTGGTTATAGTTTCAACATACCGTCTATTTTTGCCTAAATGAAGACGGCCTTAACCGAATTTGAAAGATTTTTCTTTGGAAGAAAGATGGACTACCAATGGATTACCATTTAAAGTCTCAATAACAAAACCAAACTAAAATAAACATTAAATTATTCGACTTAGGAACAATGTGCATGTTCGACAATACCAGGTCAGTCCTCGAAAGCAAATTATTCTTTTATATTGAATTATTTACTTTGAAAAATGTTTAGTCAGTAATTTTGCCAGAAAACAAAGAAATTTTCCTGTATTGTCCATATTTTTCTATATCAAATAAGTATTTTTTTGTTCATTAATTCTCTTAGGTCTCAAGCAATGAACCAACGGAGAATCTTTCTTACATTAAAACAATATACGGAATATGCATATTACTCAATGGTATGTATTATTCATTTAGTAGTTAATCAGTTTAGTTATGCTCTAAAATAAGCTGCCCAAAATTGCATCAGTAGGCAAAATCATCAAAGTATTGACCTTACTACCTTCCTTGGATAAATTTTACCGCCTAATTGTACACGTGCACAGCTGAATAAACAACAATTAAACTTAGGAAAGGTAATTTGAAATTTAGGTATATTTGAATTTTTTACTCAGCATCCTTTTACCAAGATATGCTGCTTGTTCCTTTTGTTTCCATAAAAATGCTGGCAACTAAATAGCAACCAGTTGAGCCCAAAAACGTATTGAAAACAATGAAAAGTAATTTTGGATTGCAACACAAAAATTAATGGGTTTGATATATCATATTAGGGTTTTAAATTAAGCTATACATTCAAAACCTGCCATCCAGATTTACCTCACACAAATATGAAGTAAAACTATATTTTTTCAGTTCGTATTTTTCTGTCTGCAGGCAAGCTTATGCAATGTTAACTACAAGTATTTGCATCACATAGCATCGACCATAGAATAATTTTTTTTTTACCAAATGCAGCACACACCGATACCCAGCTAGCCTTGGTTATTTGACAAAAATGATAACCAGTATACTTCATCAGCCAGGAAAAGGATCTGTAAACAAGCCTCATTTCAATCGTCGAGTATATTTTTTCTGTTTCTAAGTTCTAGGCAATCAGCACTTTATTCTGTACTTTGTGCAATGTAGCGAGTAATTAGACCATGGAATTTTATGTCTTGGATTCCAATGTGTTTCCATTACCTAGTTTGCACAAAATTACTCACGTACAACGGTGCAAGAGGAAAACGCCTAACACGCATTTATAAAGTATTTCAAGGTAATAAAAGCAAAAGTTGCACCGTTGTACGTGAGTAATTTTGTGCAAATTAGATTAGTGGAACGACATTGGAATCCAAAACGTAAAAATTCCAAGTTCTAATTACTCTCTACATTGCACCAAATACATAATAAAGAGGTGATTGCCAGGAACTTAGAAACAGATAAATACATCGGTGATTGAAATGAGGCTTGTTTACAGATTTTTTCCCGGCTGATGAATTATACGATTTACCCTTAATATATATGTTAACTGTGTGTAAACGTTTGGCATAATGTTGAATTTGCAATATACAATTTTGTTCGGCAATTTCAAATAGCGTAACTAAATTACTAAATTAGAGACAGAAAACTTATAAGGGTTTCTCCAGCAATGCACAGCTTCTCTAATCTGATTTACAAAATGGGCAAAAAGATAATACTTTTTTCTTAACTCCACTCGATCATTTTCCAACCCATTCAAATTTTGCAGCCTATATCTTGAAGGGGAAACGAAAACACGTTTGTTCCCTCTTTACATTCTATGCAATCCGGACCACTGCACTGTGACTGAGGTTGGCGCTAATGACCAAGCTGTCGACGCGCCATTAAGCCTCATCTCCCCCCCCCCCACAATGTATGTGCAAAGTAGTGATTTTATTCTACCAAGATGGCTTCTACAAACTGTTTCCTTCCAAATGACATCACTCAAACGTTACTCACAGACTCGGAGCTGTAATGAGTGGAGACAGTTGAGAAATAAAACTTGGCAGCAGTATTCTTGGCTGTATGGCAACACTGATTTGTAAATCTGATGCACTTTGGATACTTGACAGTTTTTGTATAGTTTTTGGGTTTGGTTAGCTTACCACCACCTTCGTATTTTAACATTCGTAATAAACTTATTTCGGCTTTTTTTTTGTAGAAAAATCTTTGAAGTATATTGGTATTCAAACAGGCGTTGGCGCCCTGTGGAGTGGCAATAATGCTGGTTTAGGATTGCATATGGTAAGTATTACAGCATTAGTTCTTTTGCATAATTATTAATAGGTTTGTTGCAAACACAATTGGAATGGTGTGAGCCCTATTAGGTTACGAACTTGCAGCCGAATTTCACCCTTCTTCCCAGAACGTCATGGAACTAGAAAAAAATATTTAAAAATTGACAAACACAAACAGATCAACCTGTTTCAGCCAACGTCGAAAACTGAAAATGGTGGATGTTAAAACGGCCTCGGATTGCAGAATGTTGCAAACATTTACCACGAAGTTACTCATAGTTACTCAAAGAAATATGTGACAGTCCAACCTGGCTGGTTCACAACAAGTTTCAATTTGTGTACTTGGACATTAAAAAATTGCCAACCGTCATTTTCACAGCAATCATGCAAAAAGGTCAGCAGTTAGGTGACGTGAGTCAAGAGATGGAAGGTCAACAAACTTAATCCGTCATGATATGATTTATTAAGGAGGCTCGGCAGAAGCTTGGTATAACATCTTTGAACCGATTTAACTAATTCAATACCCTTAGTGAGATGATAATTTGGATTTAATTCTAAACATCTTATTAAATTTAGTAATCGTTTCTGCCTAATGACTATCAGTCATTAGGCAGAAACGACTACTAAATTTAATCACTAATCACTAATGACTATCAGTCATTAGGCATAAATTTTTAACTATGAACTAAAAACTGAACCTTGTGTAAAGAAGGACGTGGATGAAAGGACACAACAACGTATTGGCTATATGCACCCCAACTGAAGCGAATCTAGCCTTATTTTAGGCCAACAATGCAAGACAAGAGTTCAAACAAATGATCGTAGATAAAAGGTAGGGGATGGGACAAAAGGAGAAAAAAATCCAGTTTAAAAGCATGAAGCTGAGGCTGCTAACACGTAGGTGGTTCACTGGTGTAGTATTAAAAATGTGGATGTAGGTGAGTAGATGTTTTATTCGCGATATGGGTTTTAAAAAAAATTAAACCCAATTATTCTATTAGCCTACCTTTCTTTGTGGAGTGCAATACTTTTGTGTTGTTTAATTATTTTTTTGTAAATTGGGGGAATGAGGTTGGAGTTTCTACTTTTTTTTTACTCTCAGGTACAGCCACATTCGGGGTGTACACGTTGCACAATTTTCTTCTTTGGGTAAAAGTGTTTCTTTAAATCCAAGTTTTTAGTTGTGATGCACGTCTGAACGGCTCTAAGGGCACGTTTACGCATCCACTCGCTTTTGCATTCTCGCCGCTAGAAGCTAGCAATCACCTCAAATTCCAACATGGCGGCGGTTTTATGTCTGCCGCCTCGCAACGAAAACAACAAATAACGTGAGTTCAGAAGCGTTTGGGAAAATTGTTTCGCCATGAGGAATTCTTTATATTATTGGCACGGATTATAAGACTGCAAGTATTTACTCAAACGATGTCGGATTTAGCTAATCCATTTAGCGTTGTTACCATGGCAATGTCACCTTTGCCATCGCGATTGCGTTCTAGCTGCGAGAAGGTAAAGGCGAGTCGCTGCATAAACGCGCCCTAACGCTGGGTACACTGTACAGACTAGCTAACCCAATGACAGTTCAAATGTTGGCGGTGGAGTTTGGCAAAAGGTTTGCTGAGCCATTCGGGCCAAGCCGCAAACTTTCAATTACCCAATTCTGTTTGTTTTCCGGTCTGCTTGTTTTTTTACACGGTTTCGACGACGTTATCGAATTACAACGTGCATACCACTGATGCTACGTATAACAATGCCTGAAACATACCGTTGATGCTTGGGCTCAAAGTTTCCGGCTGGATCGGAGCGTGTTGTGAACAACGAAAAATATTGAGTCCGGGACGATGTTTATGGACTCATGTGCACAGGTAAACTCGTTATGGGTTGGTTGGCTAGTCTGTCTTCAGAGTATTTTCATGGCGATCACATTATAGGAGCTCAGGCTAATATGGTCATTGGAATCAAGAAGAGATTGGTAAAAGTATTGAAGACTGATCGGTACTTTTTTCTAAACTTGGGATTAAAAAAGGTTTCTAGCACGATACTCACTTACTTCACGGTGAGGCAGCTTAGAGAGCTACAAAGATCAGACGCAGATGATGTGGCTGAAAAGCCGTCGAGAATAAATGCAGATGATGTGGCTGAAAGGCTCCAGAGTTTCCATACAGAAAATGAGGCTGAAGATCTGTAGAGAATAAACGCAGAAGATACGTCTTCAGATTACAGAAAGTAAATGGAAACTTTACTAACGTTTAAGAGCATCTTAAATTGCATTGAACATATTATACAAAGACCAAAGATGACATTAGGATTCAGAGCCAGATTTCATTTGGATCTTAGCAGCCTTGCTAATTGTTCGTGGATTACCTCCCAGAATTGCTTTGTGTTAGCTACATTTGTTCTATCACAATACAATGTCAGTAATGATCAGTTTAACTGTAGAGATTCAAGCAGAAGAACACCTTGGAGGTTTAATGTGCTGCCAGCCAATGCCACATTAGCACGGTCGTTATGTCACGAATTCTGAGTTCGTTTGCACGTGAGAATTTTCAGAATTTGACAGGTCGAGCAGAGGCCCCAGAACGCAAACCTGCAACGTGAAACCAATGACGCAACAATAGGCGTGGCGTACAACACCGGATTAGATAGTTCACTCGAACAAGGTGTTATCATGCTTGGGCGTAGCAAAGTAAGTTGGCAGAGTCAGCCGATCCGGGATATTCAGTTTCTGAATAGGTTTCAACCTCTGTCCCCTGTAGCGGAAATAGTCCTTGAATCTCCACTCATGTCACCACTTCGTAGCTGGGTGTTCTGCCTGGCCCAGCACTGGCAGATGTTGGGTGCGGTGCTGGTTCAGCTGATTGAAAATGCTGTCTGTGATCCTGGGTGCAATGATATGGTATGTGACGGTGGTGATGGTGGTGGTGGTGGTGGAGGTGATGCAGTGCTTTGGACAGTGCTTTGCCTAGTGCTTCTCCAAGTGATGGAAAATGTGATGCAGTATACGATGTAGTATGTGATTGATCTGTGGAGTGGAGTGCGGCAGTATGTGTCGTTGAAGGAACTGAAAGCGTTTGTTCTGGTTGTAATGGTTTTGGGTAGTTACATTCAGCGTGCCATACAGTGTTGGCTCCTAGAATGTCAGCGGTCTGAGCAAGAACGATGCAAGCTTTGTGATCGCATAGACATTCTCGGCTTGCTGGTGGTGGGACTTCCTTTAGATATGATTGTAGATGATATGATATGATGAATGTCCCATATTACGATTGTCTTTCCAGTAAAATTCTTATTCCCGATGCCATTCGTAAGGACCTTAGTATTAATACTGACAATACCCTCAACCTCAACCTTCACAGTGGAAGTGTTATAACGAATGTTTTTCACAATGCACATTGTGTTACATACCCCATGCTTTCCCATTTCTATTTTTAAATTTTATCTTCCGACTTTTGAACTATTTTTCTCAAATTTGTCGACCCCACTAATCATTTATTCACTTTCTCATCTTGCAAACTGTCAAAGGCACCATTACGTTCAATTTTTACCCTATCCTGATCGGATATACATGCTCCATCGGTCTACCATTAACGATCGCTTTCATCGCAGTGACATGATTCATAATTATCAACTTACTCATCGTCATTTTGATGGGGCCCAACCCGCTTTTTCATTCTTAATTCAAACATTACTAGCAGCAATCTTTCCTCATCTATGGCTCCGTCTCTGGGACTAAACTGCCCTCCTAAAATTCATGATTTAACGGCAGTTCATGCAAGGAAGTATATCTCTGTTGTTTGTATTCCGTTACTTCATGCCATCAAATAATTACTCTATGATACAATTTTTGTTAATTGTGTTCTTTTGGGGTGGGCAAGTGAGTACTTCAAGCTCCATCTATTTTAATTGCTGTTTCCACAAACAATTTTAACAAATAAAAAAATGAAAACTATGTAGTTAATAAAAACAAATAGGCAAGAACAAAACTAATCTGAGTTTAAAAAATCTAATTTAGTCACTCTTCCACTCTGCGCGTGAAATGCTTAAGATGATTCACCATTCACGCCACAATCGTATACTAGAAAATAATATCACCATTTTGGAGGAAAGTTTCATTCACTGTTACGCTTATTTCGTGACACGTTTGACAAGTCATACCATTCACAAAACACTCGTTCTGAAAGATAATAATTGCCATTTGGGGAAAGGCACTGTTCATGCATGTTGATTCATCTATTTTTAGAAGCAATTACAGGTGACTGAAAGCACATAATGGTGTTGGAAACACAGGCACTGTTGTGGAATAAAAGTATAAAACACTGCTCACATTTGACGAAGACTACAAATGCATACTATTACTAGTAATCTGTGCTCGTGATTGATGCAGTTACTACGAAGTTTGAAAATGTTAAAGCATCCATTGCATAAAGCCCTTACGAATTGAAAATAGTAATGTAAGGCCTGTGTAAAGGCACCTCTATACAACTCGGCTAGGTTTGGTTTGATATATTTACTATTTATGTTTGCCGAGACTTTTGGGTGATCATGTAAACACACCTCAATACAATCATTGCCTTTGGAGAGTGAATAGGGCTAACCTGTGCTTGCATAAAACACTATAATGATCCGCGATGAGCCAATGTTTAGTTTGTGATTTGCGTTGCAGTAAGCCATGAGGTTTCACTGCTTACTGCTTTGTGCAGTTTTCACAACTCTCACGATTTACTTTAAAAAATCCATAAATATTTTCTAAAAAAAACTATTTATATTTCAGGTATTAAGTTTTCCAAAAGAAGATATCGAGATGACAAAGTATGAATTGCCCACCAAAGCATTAGGCATAAAACATGACCAGAGTTTTGATCTGTTTCTGCATGCCACGAAAGTAAGCATCAAAATGAATTCGTATAACATACAGAACTGGCCGTACTTCACTAAATTTACGTTTGCAGAAATGTGTTTGCAATACTGAAGAATTATTATAAATACTGTAAGGATATTATGAAAGAAAATGTGTTTTTCCACATGTTTGTGCTGTTATTGTGTGAGAACTGTTATAATTTGATGTTTTTATTTTAAAAGTCTAAAACGTTTTTATGTTAAGCTGTCATTAAACGCCGACAATGCATGTTCCCAGAATTTTTGGAATCAGATTTTTTGGATTGTGCAATGTGAGTACAGAGAAATGGCGATCCTCATTTACCAACGGACATTTTAGCCCCGTCCACAGGAAGTGACGTCATCACCATAGCACTGCCCACTGTAGATGTCCTCCCCGGACGTGGCGACATATAGGTGTAACACCTGGAGCATTTCAGAAAAATATGACCACTTTTTACCATTTTTAATTAATTTTTTTAATGAGATCCAAAGGTTTAAATTGGTGTTTGATATTTACATTCAATATCACGTCTTTCCAGTCGCACGCCTGGCTTTCTTTGCGATCGCATTTTTATTGTTATTAAACTCCATTTTATGTATTCTTTAATATCCTACCTTTTATTTCAGCTCATCTACAGAAACACGAGACATAATCCCTGTGAAGAGGATGCATTCAAGGTTACAAAATGTAAGGTGGATTGTCTGCTGAGAAAAGTGATTTTGAGCGTCGATGAGCCATGCAGGTAATAATCCACGCCACATGTCAGTTTATTATATAAAAACCACATATTTAACGCACTTCTGAAAAAAAGTTGGACCATTCACGGGGTAAAGATTGGTAAATGGACGACTATTAGTTTAAGCCTCTCATGCAAAAAAGACCTTTGTTACTCTATATTACTAAAACAAGAATTTAAGTACATTTTTGTGCAGGACACCTTGGCAACATTTTTGTGGCATACACGTGATAGATTACGACAAAACCAAATTTTCTACGTGCCTGTGTGGTGAAAAAATCCTTTGCGTATCATAATTATTTTTAGGTATTGGTTACAAAAGGGTATATGTTTATTGCTTCTTACGAAAGGATTTTACGGTAGTACTGTAGGACGGGTTCGTGGCAAATAGAAAAATTAATTTTTCAAAAAATAAGAAACAAAAAAAATGAAATAATTTTTAACAGTTCGTATAATAACTTCATTAATTATTTCTAACATTTAAATAAATGTACGAATAAACAAGTAATAAATAGACATAAATCACTGTCAACAATATTAAGGAAAATTGGAAATATGCCATCAGTGAAAATTATACACTAGAACTAACGTAGTTCAGTAAGCCACCTACATGCATTTACATTTGATCGGAGTAGCATGACCCGGATTCCAACCGGCAACCTAGTTCGTTCCCAACTCACGGGTGTGACCTTAATTACAGGTTAGTTATCTTTATGCCAGTGGAGGATGTGGCCATAGTAGTTAAGATGCTATGCATGTGAGCTTTGGACGAACTGGGTTGTCGGTTCGATTCCGGGTCATGCCACTCCTCATGCATATGGGTGGCTTATTGAACTACGTTATTTTTAGTGTATAATTATCGCTGATAGCTTATTTCCAATTTTCCATAATAAACAAGTAAATGCATACTGACATGGCTGCTGGCTCTCTAGTATTGTTCGATTCGTACATGTGAACTGTTACATGAGATATATTATCTCCTCAAACCGCCTCATCTTGCCGGCTCACACCTATGCTGGGAGGTGAGTCAGCACAAATAGGGAAACAATCAGACGGGGTCAGCGAAATGAGAATGAAGTGTTGCAGTTTTTGCAGTGTTGCAGTGTTGAAGCCCAGGTTGCAGTATCTGGGAATCTTGCGTAGAAAATTCGGCTCAACAAGCGTTCAACTTGCTTCTATAAAGCTTCCAAATCTTCACGGCAGAGTGGAGAAAAATGATTTCTCAACCACCCGAGGGGACCAAATACCTCGTGGCTTAACAAGCCCTGATTAAATAGTCCAGAAGAAACATCCGGCCAGTCGAACTGCCAATGGTCGCCTCTCCAAACTTGTCAGTATACAAGATAAATTTTAGGGCTTAACCCATCAACAAGTCCCACCCACTGTAAAATTGGGTCGCTCGCTGGCTAGGATATGGATTTTTAATAGAGCTTTAACTTGCCTTTAGTCAAACATGACTGACAAAAAATCCCACCCTCGTCGCCCATTTAGTATGTATGGTATTGCTACATACTGCATGGGTAGAGGACAAATGATGACAACCAAAGTAAAAGCATAAGGGGCGGCCCTGCACAAGGGCAGGACAACCTTATATAGAGGTTTATTATGCGACTTGCACGCCACAAGTGGCCATCTGTAGAATTACATGCATTTGTGTACAGCAAGCCCTCGTGAGTAACCAGAGCACCACTGATCAGAGGTGTGCCCC